>APFE030914702.1:162608-226233 GCA_000404065.3 Pinus taeda | reverse complement strand
CGACTGTTAAATTATATAGCTAGAAACTTGCATGCAGCGTGATTGATTGTTGCTAGACCCCTTCGGGGCTAGTGGGATCCACCTCTGTCCGCAGAGGGGATTTACCTCCGCAACAGGGAGAAAGAGGAAGAGGTATACATTGAGTAGCCCGAAGGATTTGAGACCTTCAATCGTATGTCACATGTGTGTCAGCTTAAGCGAGCATTGTATGGGCTGAAGCAAGCACACCGTGCTTGGTATACCAGGATCGACAGCTATTTCACTGGGTTGGGCTTCACCAAGAGTGAAGCAGATGCAAACCTCTACCACATCATTGTAGATGGTAAGCTATTGATTATTGTACTTTTTCTTGATGATCTGATTTTGACAGGTGATAATGAGTTGATCAAGTCTTGCAAGAAGGATCTTGCAAGAGAGTTTGAGATGAAGGACATGGGCCTCATGCACTACTTTCTAGGCATGGAGGTGTTGCAGAGAGATGGGAAAGTATTTGTTTCTCAAGGAAAGTATGCCAATGAGATACTGAGGCGCTTCCACATGGATATGTGCAAGCCCATGGAGACTCCTCTAGCAGGTAATTGGAGGAAGGAGGATGCTACTTCAGGTGAGGTAGTAGCTACTACAGTTTATCGGTGGCTTGTGGGTTCACTTATGTATCTAGTGAACACACGACGAGATTTGTGCTTTGTAGTGAACCAGCTGAGTCAAGCTATGGTTCAGCCAACCAAGTTATTTTGGAAGGCGGCAAAGCATGTGCTAAGTTATCTCAGAGGCACTACACAATATGGATTATGGTACAAGCAGACAGAGGGAGTGAAGCTCCAAGGCTTCACAGATGCAGATTGGGAAGGTAGTCCATCAGATAGGAAGAGCACTTTTGGAGGGATCTTCAACCTTGGGTCAGCTACAGTTTCTTGGTATAGCCAGAAACAGAGATCAATTACACTTAGCTCAGTGGAGGCAAAGTACACGGCAGCAAGTCAGGTTGCATGTGAGGCCATTTGGATGCGGAAGATCCTAGTGGGATTGTTTGGTCAGATGATGGATCTGACGGTGGTATATTGTGATAATCAGAGTTCCATTAAACTCTCTGAGAATCCAGTGATTCATGATAGGACCAGGCATATAGATATCTGCTATCATCATCTACAGGATTGTGTGGTCAAGAGGATCATGATGTTGCAGTATATTTCGGCCGAGTAACAGGATGCAAATATTTTGACAAAGGCATTGGGCAAGTTTGAGTTCCATAGAGACAGGATCAGGGTTGTTGATAATCCCTTTCTTGTTGAGAGGGAGTGTTGAAAAGTGTGCAACAAGAAACGCTAAATTTAGAATGTGCTAAAAATAGACCTGCTAAAATTAACATGTCTAAAAAATAACATGTCTAAAAATAGCATTTTTGGGTCCCTTCCTATTTATAGCAGTCCCTAGTCTATCTATAGGAAGTATAATTAATTTTGGTCTTAACAGTAGTTTGAAATATTAATTAATTAATTCAGTTGAGTTAATTAATTAAGGAAATTTGAATTTGAAGTCTTTGTGAGCATGCACATGAGTTTCCTCCACTGATTGAGGGAATAAGCATGAGTTCTGTAATGAGAGAATCAGTTGACTTAGTTCTAATTAGTCAAGTCTAGTTAGATTATTTTAACAAGTTGTTAAAATAATAAAATATAGTTTGTTAATGCTTGCATGCATGTGACAACTATTATTTTAGATAATTGAGGATTCACTCATGGATAACTGTTGCATGTTAGTTTTGTCAGAGACCCAATTGAGATCAGATGTGGGACAGTGTACTATCAGATGCTTAACTATCTCTAGTAAGTAGTTTTTGCATGGTTGAGGAACTAGTGTTCTCAAGGAATACATAGTTGGACCATTGGTTGCTTTTGGTATGTTGGAATTAATAGCATATGCTTTTGTTTCCTAAGAAAACTATGTAAGGACCATAAGGAAAGCATATATAAACAGGGCTTTGGTGGTTCATGAGACATATCTTCTTCATATCTTCATAGTTCATTGAGAACTGAATAGCTTGAGAGCTAATTCTTCTTGTATTGTGAAGAGGATTTCCACTTGATTGATAATACATGTTTGGGGTTTTATGCTGGTGCTTTCCCTTGGATATATATTGTGTTATGTGTGATTAATTCTCTTGATTAGGTTATGCATGTTTCTACTTGATGTTGCTCATGATTTTGATTATGCTTCTGCTTAATGTTTTGTAGAAGTAGAACAAGTATTATGCTTTAGGACATTGCATATATCGGTTTGTTCTACAAGTGAAATTTCTGCATTCCATCTGCAGTCGGATTTAGCCAATCTTGGTGTTGCGTAGTTATCTTGTAGATACAATCTAGCTCATCGTCGCTTCCATCGTCGCGCACAGGTTTAGTGTAGCACACCCCTTTGGCTGGATCGAGTAGAACTTCTACACGTAGGGACTTTTTCTCGAAAATCATTTTTCGCTTCTTCAGGTTGATGACTCCATTCATATTTGTGGCCCAATCTATCCCTAACAAAGTGGGGTAAGGGTTACTATCATCCACAATCTCTATTACCTCAAATTTTGTCTGCGTGCTCGCACCTTCGATATCCACTATTACCTCTTGCAATCTTCCCATGGGCAAAATCTTTTGATGGTTTGCCATCCGTAATTGAAAAGGAGATTACTGTAATGTGGGATTGCCCGTGCATTCCCATGTTTTTTTTGGTAACACATTCACGTCCAAACCCAAGTCTAAGATCATCTGATCCATTTCATACTCACCAATCTGCAACGTCAGTCTCATTTCCCTCCCCATGCACAGTGCAAGCCTTCCCAATTTTCGGACTACGCGCGGTTCACCCTATCCTGCGCACCTAGCAATCAACTCTTGTAGTCCCTTAACTGCCTTATCGTCGTGTAGCAGCTTCATGCATGTCTCAAAAAGGTAGTAAACATAGAAGGATCCATTCCTATCTCTGGTTGATCCTTACTACTATTGGGTGATAAAAGGTGCCTTTTAAAACTCCTAATTATCCTCACATTAATTATCAATATGGGCAAGTCTTCTTATTTCAAGAGTGTACACAGTATGTGGCTGCTATTTAATTCAAAGAGTAATGTTTCCTACATTGCAGTATAGATCTTTAAATACAAGAGTAAACGGATGCCTCTAGTAAATTCCAATTGCAATTAAAGAAAACTCAATCCTCGAATGAATCAAATCTTTCATCAATTCAAGTAACAACAGCGTCAGTTGAGAGTACAATAATGATAACTCATCTCTCTTTAACTGATTTAATCTAAATTAAACTCACTCTTCATTAAATAATCTAAACAACAATACCATCAATCTGAGAGTCTAATAGCGATAGTTAATACTCTTTACAGTTGATTATATCAAGCGGAATATTTACCTAAGTAACTCAGTCCAAAATGACAATACTGTAAATTATATAAAACAAGGATATTCTGTGAACACCAGAAAGCAATAAACAATGAAGGAGATAAAATCATAGAAAGCAAGAATACTATCAAACCATCACACTTGTGAGAATTATAAATGTATGACACAAACAAAGCAGTTGAATCCACCAGAGGTCGGGCCCTTAGTCGCAAGAGAACACTGCTAAGTTACTTTAGATAACGCGAGGGAACAACAACTTCACTTATATATTAATCATTAAACTGGCTTAGCATTACAATATGTTTGTGTTCTTCTTGACAATGAGAGCCTGTATTTAAAATTACAATTTCAATAGTAACAAATATTCCCCCTTTCCTTCTTACAAATATCTCCTTTTATAATAGGAAAGGGTAAAAGATAAATGATAAACACGATCCCTCAAGATCTCTCGATCCTGAAGGATTTGCAACACATTTCCAGCTTCAGACATCCTTTCCTTTCTCACGCTGATTCTTCTAATTTGCTTTGGCCTTATCTGCAACTGCCACGTTCCTTCCTTAGCTTGCCGATTTTTGTTGTTCCTTCATTACGGAACAACATTTGTCCTTTTTGTTGTTTTCCTGCATAAAGAAGGGTAATAATTAGCTAAGTCGTAACTGCAGATAATTCCTTCATTTCTTACCATAATTCCTTAAAAAATTGACGCATTAAGATATAGGAAAGATAAGAATAAAGGAAAAGGATGATGAGATTAATAGTAAATGAATACCTTTTCCGTGACTCAACATACTCCCCTGCTTAACCTATTTCATGTCCTCATGAAAAGCAAGTAATTCGTATGCAGAGTAGTTAAAGAATAAGTTGGAGTGTCGTAGAGTGGTCTGAAACCATGATTCTTGGCCAAGAGCTCAAAGATGGACCATGTCTGTCCTTCAGGTAATTCATATATAGCCCGATAACCTTCAGTAGGATACCAAATGATAGGGTTGTGGAACTGACAACCTAGCCAATAAGGACCTTCTCTCAAAATGAGTTTGCTATAAGTGACAAAACATTCTACAACTAATTTAATTTTTTTATAATTAAATGGCTCTCTATTATGTATATTACTAGTTGAGACTGTCCACCTGAGCTTGGCTACAACCAAGGAGCTTTCCTAAATGGAGAGGAAGTATTCTACTCCCTTCTATACAATCTCTTTCTGAATAGGCCCCAAAATTTTGATTACTCCTTCTCTTTTCATCAAACTCTTGCGATTGGCCAGCATTTGCAAAAGGTGTTGGGGTTCACCTTTGACCCAAAGGTCCAGTCCATGCTCTTGCCTCTGGAACACGTTATGAGCCTTGAACCATTTCAGTTGATTAAAAACAAATGAGATAAAAGCTTGGAATTGCACATCCCCCAAAAAATGATTGGGGTTCTCTTCCACTTCTTCCTCTAATACAAAATTATGTAGGTAAAATTCACAAAGAAATCTTTGAACATCTACCCCATGTTGTTTGCAATAGTTTATGAAATCCTCAATTGTTTTTAATTCTATCGGTTTTCCAGCCCTAACGGCTTTGATTTTCAACTGCAAGTATATTTCTAGCAAAAATAAGGCATAATTATTGGCAGGAGATCTGCATGCCAAGACATCAATGTACAATGAGCAGATGGTATCTGTTTGACTCATGACCTTCTCTAATCTAAGCTTCATTTTCTCAATTTTCTCTTCTACCTTTTGGTATTTGTCGAAGGTCTCACTTTATGATGTATTCATGTCATGAAGCTACCTCTGTAATTATTCGTATTTTTGCTGGGAGACAGTTTCTAGCTCAAGTCGTTTGACGACAAGCCGAGCTTGTGCTAAATCTTCTTGAAGAGTCAATATACTGGGGTCATTGCTCGTCATGATATATTTGACTTGAATGTTTGTCTGCATACTCCTGCTATGAGAAGGAATGCCTATTGTATGTGTTCCTTTATTATGGGAGGTCCATGCCTCCATCTGGGTAGCCATGTTGTAGGAGGGTACCACCTCTGTCTGAATAACTAAGTCATAAGAGGGTATAGCCTCTATCTGGGTAGCTACTTCTACAAGAATTGCATGTTGTTCCTTAACAAGTTAAGTGAGTGTGGGTTGAGTTTGAGTCCGTGTAGCTTTTGTTTCATATAATTTAGTTTGAACTGTTACGTTTATTCTTTTTGGGGTTTTGTTTGAAACCTTCCCCACTGATAATTTTCTTATCTTTGGTTTAAGCCTTTTTACCGTTTTCCGCAACCTTTGTTGTTCCTTCCTAAGCTTTTTAATTTTGTTTCCATGCTTTTTAGGAGGAGAAACTATTCTGCTAATCATCTCTACTCCTAACGAGCCCGGTTGCTCATATTGGCTTTCTTCTAAAAGAAAAGTGTCCCCAGATTGGTAGTCATCTTACTGGTTTATTTCTATTTCTTCTGTTTGGCCTATATTCTCCGTATTTAGGCCTACCTGGCTGGGTTCTCTTGGAGGCATATCACCAGGTTGGTTCACCTCTTCTTAAGTGGCCTCTGCCCTTGTTTCTGCTTCGCATCTTACATTTTCTGATATAATTTTATCATGGCCAGAATTCTCTAAAGATTGGGTTGCTCCACTATTAAAATTGTATGGGCTTTCGGGCTGTATGAAATCATCCATATTGGCCAGAATATGGGCCAATTCGATATCGTGCAATAAATCACCTAGGGGACTCGTATTTGATGTTAAGGGGAGTTCTGATTCATTTCTTTCCTCATCTCCAGAATGCCCTAATCCTTCCTCATGGTCTGATTCAGGGTTTTCCTAGCCTTCTATCTGCAAGTGTTGTTCACTTCCTAGGCTAGACATTTCTATGGGTTGGCTGATACTACCCTAGGGGTTTTCAGTCGCTCCTAAGTTTGTCCTTAGCCTAGCGGAATTTTTGTGCTTTTGGGGAATGTTTGTTGTAAGGGTAGTACTCTTCCTTTTCGGAACAGGGTTAGGTGCAGGCAAAACTGAGCTCCCTTCAATATCAAATATTAATTCCTCCCAACTTGATTGCTACTGGGAAAGGTTGTAACTCACTATCAGCCTAATCAAATAGTGGTGGCTTACGACAGTTTCTATGTGTTGGGACTTTTTTATCCTTTCAACAATGTCATGTAATAGAAAATTCAAATTCAAATATGCAGGTAAATTCACAGATCACTTTTGTTTCAGAACTGCTAATAGTTTAATTTGATGCAACCTTACCACATCTTTTCACCCGTCACATGTGATGTAATTCTAGATGACTTTGGCTACTTCTCCCCACAGTTCTCCAAGAGGTGATGGTCAAACTCCTTTGCCTTTGATGATCAGCTCCTGTCCTTCGTCCTTAAAGACTGCAATAGCATCCTGCAACCTCAATCTTTTATTAGCCCATACGGGTCCTTCTGCTGGTAATCCAAATACTTCATCTATCACAACATCTGACACTGTGATTTGCCTGCCTCTTATCATGGATTATCCGTTCTGTAAATTTTGTAGGAATTCAATGGCAATTGCTTCGTTGGGTTACTGAAATCTTTTGAAGTATGTTATCCATCCAAATTGGGCTAGAATTTTTCTGGCTTCATAAAAAACAACCAGTATTAGCGCTTCCCTACGCACTGTTCTTCCTCCCATACTGCCTGGGTTCTACAAACAGTTAGTGTAGCAGAGATATCACAGCAATAGATAGAGTCGAGTGATGGAACAACAAGTTGTTATAATGGTTATTTCAGATAATACTTTACAGGCATAAATACAGTTATCTAGGACTTGTTATTATACCACATACTCCGTAATCATGGAATGTCGTATTGCCCTGCAAAATCAAATAAAGAACTGACACGCATACATAAGTACACTGGAGGTTGCTCCTCGCCCCCCTTTGAAATAATAGGTCACCTTCGACCAAATGAGTGAAGGAATAACGTGCTGGTGGCGAAGTACAGGGGTGATAAAAGTGGCAAGGTATGAATATTAATGAAAGGATCCCAAAAGATATCGAAGTGCTAAAATCAATGCATATAACGAGAATTATCAATAAGTGAGGATATGAATTGAGGTGATTTGAAAAGTAAAAAGGACAACTGGCGCAGGAAAGATACTTTGTCATCGTCATTCCACTTAAAGCTACTATGATTGATTTTTAAAAGATATTGCATGCATAAAGGTTTAAAAATAGATTAGGAACATAATCTCTCTGTAGTAAAGGTAAAAAATAAGAAAAGAGAATTATAATAACTATTGTTGTTGAAAATACGACTTCAATACCATCAGTAGAGTTTCTGTTGCCCGCAGGCATTTATAGCCTCGACAGAGTTTCTTTTTCACCCTTTGGAACCATGATCCTCTGTGTATAATTGGGGAATTGCATTATGATATTAGAGTAGAGACCAATGTGCTCGCTTGGTAACTAGATTAACACATTTCCATTCACTGGGAAAGAGCGAAAGATCGGCAGGTCGGTTTGTAATGAGACCTCATGTTCCAAGGACTTTTTTCTTGATGCAACCATTGGATCATATCCCTAGTTTGGTGGCCATAGTGGGAATGCCACTTCGCTGCTTCCTTATGATGATGGTAGGCTGGCTCATGGTGAGACCCCCTATCCTCCATCTGTAAAAATCATAGAATTGTTAGTAAACATATGTATATTATTATTTTCTTTTCTTTTTTTAATAGCACTTCCTATTTATATATAGAAGGTGGCTCAACAATCCTTAGGAGTAGGGATGACGGAAGAAGTCTGAACATATCAATAGAAAAAAAAAGTATGCCCTTAACCTTATTTGATGATAATGAACAGAGAGAATTATGGGGGTTAGGGGAGAACCAACATGGTACAAATAATCAATCAATTCAATTTATAGTGAAAACAAGGACAGTGAAGTGATATATCTGGTTGTGTCCTTTCTTTTTCGATGAATACAAAGCAATCTTATTAAAGATGATAATATTTGATTTGCTTGTTCCAGTAAACTACATATTTGTATCCTTACATATATATTTGTACACTTGTGCCCTATAGAGGATCATAAATAGTGGGCAAAGGAATGATATGCACAAAGTTATATTTCCTAAAGGAAACAAAAAAAGAAAACCTCACACAAAAAGTGTTGTTCCTTATAGGGAACAACAAGGAAAAACACACAAAAAGAGTGTTGTTCCTTAGAGGGAACAACAGTTGTTCCCTGTAGGAAACAACAAAGAAAATACATATGAAAATTGTTGTTCCTTAGAGGAAACAATAGTTGTTCCCTGTAGGGAACAGCAAGGGAAATACATGCCAAAAGTTTGTTGTTCCCTACAAAGAATAGCGAAGAAAATACACACAAAAATTGTTGTTCCTTACAGGGAACAAAAACTATTCCTTAGAGGAAGCAGCAGTTGTTCCGTAGAGGGAACAATAGCTGTTCCTTAGAGGGAACATCAGTTGTTCCTTGTAAAGAATAGCAAGAAAAAGAAAAATTGGATGCAAAATTGTTGTTCCTTAGAGGGAACAACAACTGTTCCTTAGAGGGAATAGCAGGAAAATAAATACACACGAAATTGATGTTCCTTAGAGGGAACAGTAGTTGTTCCTTAGAGGGAACAGTAGTTGTTCCTTCGAGGGAACAACAGTTGTTCCTTAAAGGGAATAGCAAGAAGAAAAAATAATTAATTGCACGCGAAATTGTTGTTCCTTAGAGGGAACAACAGTTGTTCCTTAAAGGGAACAACATGAAAATAAAAAATGAAAAATTGTTTGCAAAATTGTTGTTCCTTAGAGGGAAAAATAGTTGTTCCTTAGAGGGAACGACAGTTGTTCCTTAGATGGAACAACAACTGTTCCTTAGAGGGAATAGCAAAAAGAAAAAATTACACATGAAATTGTTGTTCATTTAGAGGGAACAACAGTTGTTCCTTAGAGGGAACAACGGTTGTTCCTTAGAGGGAACATCAAGAAAATTTGCACACAAAATTGTTGTTCCTTAGAGGTAACAACAACTGTTCCTTAAAGGGAACAACAAGAAGAAAATCCACATGAAAATTGCTGGTCTTTAGAGGCAACAACAAAGGAAAAATAGAAAAACAAAAAACTTATATACAATTTATACAAGCAAATTCAATCAAATAGAAAGGAAAATTTATGTACAAATTTCAAAAACAAATAAATTCTTCACTGGACCGACGCTGTGGATGGGTTTCCCTCCTCAACAAGAATTTGTATAGTGGAATCTTCCCATAGTTGTTGGAAAAAGGACTCCCTAGTAAGGGGTTTGTGATAGAGTCGTACTCGATTTCCATTCGCTTTAAAAGAGTAGCCAAACCCATCAATGGTGGCTAATGTGAGGGTGCCATTATCATGCACCTCTTGTATCTCATAGGGGCCTAACCATCTGGTCTGGAGTTTTCCCGGGAAATCTTGGAACCTAGAATCATACAGAAGTGCCCAATCACCTTCGTGAAATATCTTCTTCTTGATAAGGGAATCATGCCATTTCGCTCTTTGTTGTTGGATCAGTGCAATATACTAAAGAACTGATAGCCAGATTTCATCCAATTCATTGATTTGATGTAGCCTATTAATATGTGCTTCATTTAGGTCCAAGCCTACCTCCTGAGCTATCCTCAATGTCTGAATTTCAAATTCGATTGGGAAGATAGGTTCTTTGTCAAACACTAGCTGGTATGGGGGATATCCCGTGGTATTTCTCCATGTCATGTGGTATTCCCATAGGGATTCTGGTAATCGGGTAGCCGAATCACGTCTATGTGATGCAACTGTTTTTGTGAGTATTGCCTTGATTACTTTATTGGTACTTTATACCTGGCCATTTTCTTGCGAGTGGTATGGAGTTGTGATTCTGTGCATGATATGATGACTTTTTAATGTTGCATCAATCTTATGGCCTATAAATTGTGGCCCTTCATCTGTGATTATTTCTCTAGGCAAGCCATATTGCACGAATGGTTGGAAAAGGAAGTGGATTGCTAAGTACTCCGTTGCCCTTGGTAATGCTTCTGCCTCCACCCATTTAGTCACATATTCTATTGCGACTAGTATGTATGTCTTTTGATTAGATGATGGGTTTACTGGACCAATGAAATCTAATGTGCATCGCTCAAAAGGTTCAATGACTAACTACGGATGCAGGGGCATCTCATCAGACTACCCAGGGCGTCCCATTCTTTGACAACTATCACAGGCCTGGACAAACTTCTTGGCATCTTTAAAAATGGTGGGCCAATAATAGCCCGTCTGTAATACGTTGTGACCAGTCCTGAGGTCTGCAAAATGTCCACTGCAAGGCCCATCGTGGCAAGATTTCAGGATGTCGAAGACTTTGTCTTTCCTGTCACATCTTCGAATGTGCATATCGACCCCTGTATGAAATAAATATCCTCTGATCCAGGAGAATCGGGTGCTTGGGTAATTTTCCCACTACTAGGTAGTTTGTGACATCTGCGTACCACGGTGTTTTCATGGTTACAACAAATAAATGTTCATCAGGGAATTGGTCTTCTACTACTGCCAAGTCGTCTATCTTTGGCGTGCGTGAAAGGAATTCTACTACTGGATTTTATTTTCTTGGTCGATCTTTGATTGTTATGTTGAATTCTTGCAAAAGGATCAACCATCTTGTCACTCTTCCATTTGTAACAGGGTTATTAGCTAGATATTTAATAGTAGAGTGATTAGTATACAAAATCATAGGGTATCCTATTATATAATGCCTGAATTTATTAATAGCATAGATTACAGCCAAAAATTATTTTTCAGTCATAGTATAATTTAATTCAGCAAGAGATATATCTTTGTTGATGTAGTATATTGCATATGGCTTCTTATCTTCCTCCTAGCCGAGAACTGCTCCAATGGCCGTATCTAAAGCGTCGGATGAAATCTGGAATGGAAAATCCCAGTTTGGGCCCCGTAATACTAGGGTTGTTGATACAAGATGTTTTAAATCTTCAAAATCAATGTCACATTTGTTAGTCCAAATGAAATCGATATTTCCTATTAATTCATATAATGTTGTAGCAATTTGAGAGAAATTCTTTATAAATATCCTATAATATCCAGAAAATCCCAAGAAATTGCATACCTTATTTTGTGTGGAGGGGGTAGGTATTAAAAGAACTATCTGAATTTTTGTTGGATCTACCGGAATTCCAACTGCTGAGATGTATCAATCATCATCATGTGGCATTTTTCATGGCTTAAACAGGCCTGGTAGAAATGCATCTTTACAGAACTTTATCTAATGTTTGTAATGTCGACTCGAAGTCATCTCCATAAGGTGTAAAGTCATCCATGTACACCTTGAGTCCTTCGTTTATCAGATTTGAAAAAGTGTTGACTATAGCCCTCTGGAATGTGGCAAGTGCATTGCACAGCCCAAAAGGTAAGACCCTATAAGAAAATGTCCCCCAAGGGCAGGGGAAGGTAGCCTTATCCTGGTCTTCAGGGGCAATTTGAATTTGATTGTAGCCATTGAAGCTGTCTAGGAAAGAAAATAATTTTTTCCTACCAATGTGTCCAAGACCTGGTCAATGAACATAAGGGGAAAATGGTCTTTTGGGTTACTTTATTAAGCTCTCTATAGTCAACACATATACGCCACTTTCCATTCTTTTTAGGCACCACTACTAATGGAGAGACCCATTTGCTATCAAATATAGGATAGATGAAATTTACATCTAATAGTTTTTGTGGTTCAGCTTTAACAATATCTTTAAGGTGAGGGTTTAACCTCCATTGAGGTTGTCGAATGGGCCTGGCATCTTTCTCTATATAGATGTGGTGCATGCATAATTGGGGATCAATCCCTTTCATGTTTGGGTAATCCCATGTGAAAGCCTCTTTATATTTTCTCAGAAGTTGAACAAGCTTCTGCTCCTGGTCAGCAGTCAGGTTTTTGTTGATATTTAAGGTTTTCCCTGGTTCAATTTCTATGGTTTTACTATTATAAATAGAAGTTGTTGGTATTGATTGGTCATTAATATCTTTTAAGGGATCTTCTTCTCTTTGGTTATCTAGGGCTGCTTCGATCATGTGACATTTTGGATGGGATACGACATCTGGTTGGTTAATGTAAGTGTTAATGATGTCATCTTCTGTTTGATCCTTGAATTCGAGAGCATCTTCTATAGCTAGTGGTGATCTAATGTTTTCAATTAGATATGATACAGGTTGCTTTCTAGTTTTTATTATTGTTAAACTTGGCTGCACTGGAGGATATAAGGCTAAATTCTTCACATTTCTTCCTCTCGCTATAATCATGCTGGCTATTTGACAACTTATGTAAGAATCTACGGTTGCTAGCTAAGGTCTACCTAGAATTACGGGATGTCCATCTAGCCGGTTTCTAGGATTGGTAATCAGGAAATCTGCTGGGTATTCCCAAGAATCTACAGACACCATTACATCCTGTAATGTGCCTTCTAGTTTGACTACCGATCGGTCAGCTAGTTCCAACAAGGTCGTGGTTGGGTCCAAGGATGTAATGCCAAGCTTTTGACAAGTTGTTGTTGTGAGAATATTGATTGCTGCTCCTAGGTCAACTAATGCGTTGGGGAAGGAGCATCCATTTATTTGTACTGTGAATATAGGGTTTCTTGGGTCCTCATATTTTACCGGTGTTTCTCTGCCTAATAATAAATCAGACAAAGTACCAACTACATGGATAGTTGAGGTTGTTTTTATTTTCCTCTTCGGATTTTTCGTACACAATTTCTTAATAGTTTTTGCATAAATTGGAATGTCCTTAATAGCCTAGAGGAGAGGTATTTTACACACAAATTTTTCAATTCTCCCAGAAGATCAAATTTGGGATATTCGATTGAGCGAGGTATAATTAATCTCTCTGGGAATGGTGGAGAAGAGGTAATAGTTTGATTATGATTTTTTTGTTTAACCGGATTCTCCACTTGTGGTACTTGTTCTTCAGGTAACAGATCTTCACTTTGTATATTTTTATCCCCCTTTGACTCTATTATCGGTCCAGACCTTAATTTAAGCTCATTACACTCCCTCAACTCTGTTTCTGGTTCTAGTCCTTCAATAATTTGCACAGATTGGACCGGTCTATTGTTGCGGTTCAGGTTGGGTTGAGTTAGGTTGGTCTGAGGGTTCTGTTGCAATGTGTAGGGTGTTGGCAGTGTAGGTTGACGTAGGGTGATTGTTCCTACTGGCTGGTTTGTAGGTCTTTGTCAGCTTGACTGCCAACTCTGGTTTTGTGAAGTGGAGGGTGGCCATTGAGATTGATATGCATTATTATGCCAGAATGGTGGGAAGTAAGAGGAATTTTGCGAATTATTATTTTGATTTGATTGGTTGGGCCAAGGTGGCATAGAGAATGGTTGTTGTGACCAATTGGAAAAAGGTGGTTAGTTCTGCCACATAACTCTTGGGTATTGTTGTGAATAATATTGCGAGGGTTGAAAGAAAGAAGATGGGTCAGTAGGGGTACCTGTTTGTCATGGTTTCCATTTGCGACGCTGATTTAGCAGGAAGCCTGGTTTTGTTTCTTGTTCTGCCTCCTTATAGATTGCTTTTAACCCTGGGAGTGACAGGCAAATTTCTGTGGTGTGATCCTTAGTACATATGGCACAGGTTTGCACCATATCCAACATGCATTCTTTGTGAATATGCTTCTTCCTGCATCTAGGAAAAAATATCACCAAGTTTTGTTTTGCTTCTACTTTGCTTGCATGATGTCTAACTGCATCGTCAAAGTTTGCAAGATATCTGTTTTGAAATCCTCTAGTAAGTTGCCAATTTCCACATGAGTTATACTTCCGCCAGATATATTGTTGTCCTTGGTGGTCATGTTACGTTCCACTGGTTTCAATCTCATACTGCCTCTTGAGCCCCCGATACACAATTTAATAATATCAACATAGTCTTATTGATATATATCACCTTTACCCATAATATTTAATGTCTCTATCCATTGTTCTTTCATCCCTTTAACCAATGTAGTTTTTAGCATATTATCAGGCAAAGGCAGAGTTGCATAGGGAGACTGCTGGAGGTTATATTGAAAATGTTCCACATATTCTTCTAACATTTCACTAGGTCTCACTACCATTTGGAATATTTCATCTTTCAATTCCCTAGATCTGCAATAGTATTGATATTTTTTAAGGAAAGCAGTTTTCATTTGATCCCAATCATTTATTGTGCCCCCACCTAGTCCCATAAACCAATGCAGGGCTGCTCCTTTTAATGTAGAGGGAAACATATTTAGTTTTTGGGTATCGGTGGTACAATCATAACCTCGACATATTACATCAAATTCAAACAGAAATGCATCTAGATCCTCTGATGTAAGTCCATGAAAGGTGGGAATATTTTGTAAAGGGATAGCTTTCATGGGTGCGTTGACAGCTGTGTCAATGATGGGATACTATAATGTAGAGGTTTGGGGTTCTTGTGGGCTGTTTTCCATTTGATCAAATATATGTTAGTACCCTTCCAGGATTTCTACAGAGTTATTCCTAAGGTGATTAGAAGGGATAGGAATGATCTTAACAACACTCCCTCAATTTAGGATACTGGGTGTTCCTTGTTGAATTGCTACCTGAGGGGATCTTGGCTCATCTGTTTCCCATGTTTCTCCTCCTCCTTCATGAATATTAAAAGAATTCCCTTCTTGTGAGGAAATTGGGCGCAAATTTTCAATTTCTTGAAAGCTCTACTTAGTTCCTACTATTTTGTTGTGGACCTCAGCGTAGGTTATAGATGGTGAGCCTATGGCCCAAAGGGAGATAGTAGGTTGTCTAGAGGCAACATTTCGAGGACCTACTGATGGCTGAGATTCAACTTTCTTTAAGATGTCTTCTATGAAAGTTGATTGTCCAAGGGTCACCGGTCCCTTTGATTTTTTAGGTTTGGGTAGTGGAATTGGATTGTTTTCAGGTTTTTTCTTCTTAGTCATTCATGCAAACAATTCAAATGTTTATCTATACCCTAAGTTCCTAACAATTCTGTTGTAAAGTAGGCTGGGGGAGCAGGAATTTTACGTGCTCCATACTTAGGTTCTTACCTTTCATTTTTAATACCCAGTTCTCTCTCAATAGGCAAGCATCAAATACCTACTTTAGTTTTCTGTAATTGTGCTAAAAAGCGGGCAGAGGAGAAAGCACTTTACTTGCTCGTTACATAGGTTCTTACATTCCATTTTCAATACCCAGTTCTTCTTCAATAGCAATTATCAGATGTACACTACTCTTTAGAAATGGCTACACTCTCCCTGGCAACGGTGCCAAAATGTTGGTTGATAAAAGGTTTCGTTTAAAACTCCTTATTATCCTCACATTAATTATCAATCCAGGAAAGTCTTCTTATTTCAAAAGTGTACACAGTATGTGGCTGCTATTTAATTCAGAGAGTAATGTTTCCTAAATTGCAGTATAGATATTTAAATACAAGAGTAAACGGATGCTTCTAGTAAATTCCAATTGCAATTAAAGAAAACTCAATCCTCTAACGAAATCAAATATTTCATCAATTCAAGTAACAACAGCATCAGTTGAGAGTACAGTAATGATAACTTATCTCTCTTTAACTGATTTAATATAAATTAAACTCACTCTTTAGTAAATAATCTAAATAGCAATACCATCAATCTGAGAGTCTAATAGCGATAGTTAATACTCTTTACAGTTGATTTTATTAAGCGGAATATTTACCTAAGTAACTCAATCCAAAATGACAATACTGTAAATTATATAAAACAAGGATATTCTGTCAACACCAGAAAGCAATAAACAGTGAAGGAGATAAAATCACAGAAAGCAAGAATACTATCAAATCATCACACTTGTGAGAATTGGAAATGTATGACACAAAGAAAGCAATTGAATCCACCAGAGGCCGAGCACTTAGCCGCTAGCGAACACTGCTAATTTACTTCATATAACGCGAGGGAACAACAACTTCACTTATATATTAATCATCAAACTAAATGAACATGACAATATATTTGTGTTCTTCTTGATAGCAAGAATTTGTAATTAAAATTACAATTTCAATAGTAACAGAGATTCCCCCTTTCCTTATTACAAACATCTCCTTTTATAAAGGAAAGGGTAAAAGATAAATGATAAACACGATCCCTTAGGATCTCTTGATCTTGAGGGATTCGCAATAGATTTCCAACTTCAGACATCCTTTCCTTTCTCATGCTGATTCTTCTGATTTTCTTTAGCCTTATCTGCAACTGCCGCGTTCCTTCCTTAGCTTGCCGGTTTTTGTTATTCCTTCATTAGAACAACATTTGTCCTTTTTGTTGTTTCCCTGCATAAATAAGGGTAATAATTAGCTAAGTCGTAACTGCAGATAATTCCTTCATTTCTTACCGTAATTCCTTAATAGATTGACGCATTAAGATATATAAAAGATAAGAATAAAGGAAAAGGATGATGAGATTAATAGTAAAGGCATACTTTTTTTCGTGACTCAAAAACTACCTGAAGTAGAGGCCTCCACGAAGCTCTTCTTAGCTTCCATAAACATTTCCCTTGCGTGCTCCAAGTCAAACTTAGGTTACTTCGTAGGAGCCTTGCAAACCCATGTATCGCCCTCAGGTTGCTTTCCCTTATCTTCCCCTATGGTCACGCCACTTTTGATTACCATGATCACATTAGGGTCTTCTTCACATGGTTCCGACCTCATCATTTGGATATTTTGAGTTGGAGTAGGTTGTAGTACCCCTTTCTTGTGCATTTGTGTGATCAACATCAGACAATCTACCAATTCATGATCAAACTGCTCACATTACGGACAAGATATTCTCTTCGGGTTGGTACAATTGCGAGCGTAGTGCCCTAGTCCTCTGCAATTGTAACAGATTAGCTGTTCGCGCCCTCGTCCGGGTCCCATTCCTCCTCATCCTCGTCTGTGTCCTTGTAATCCACCGCATGTTATTGCTACGGCTAGATTGAGGCCTCACGTTTCTGTCTGCATTCAATTGGTTGGAGTCCTATCCATCATTAGCTCATAGCTCTTCCGCTCATCGTGGCCCACTGATCTACAAAAATTACAAAATATCTATTGCGGAGTCTGCGAATACTTCTGCAACAGGTGATGGTTGTCCGTAGTGTGCTTTCCTCCCACCTGACAGATCATACACAAAAGCGCGGGTACCGCACTTGGTCCCAATTGAGCCTCTAGTCTCAACAGCATTGGTCCCCCTGCCGCCAAATAGTTTGCAAATACTAGACAGTGATCCTTATCGTGATCCTAGCCTTTACATTTTATGCGCCACACTTCTTCACGCGCTTCTAACCGGGGTGCCCTATCTTGCTTCAAACTCTACATATCCAAGCATAGGTTCTATAGCTACATGTGGATTTGTTAGACTCCCAACCCTGGATCCTGTATCGGTGTCTCATGCAACCTCATCGTCATTTCCAATGCTTCTGCCTAGGTTGAGAGCTTCTTTTGTGACAGCGCCATCCTCAGGTGTGGTGTCAAAGACACCACAAACCACATGCAGTGTTGTGCATCCGTTAGCATCATATTAGCCTTGTGAATCGTACTTTTCAGTCTCTGATCCAGATCCCAGGGTGTTTCGCATGGAAGCATCGTGATCTCCTTAAATCTAATGATCAACTGCGTTTTAGATTTCCGCCAGCTAAATTCTTTGTTCAATGCGATCTAGATCTCTGTTATTCCTGCATTTGGGTGATCATTCGAGTGCTTGATATACCAAGTCAGCGCGCGATCCTACAGCGCTCTTACAAATATGGCCTTCTTAATGTTATCATCCATAACCCCGTGTGCTTCCCATACTGCTCTTACTACAAACCAAAACAGATTTAGATCTTTGTTCCCTACTTCTCTGAATACAGGCAGCTTGATCACGCTCGCCATACTGAACCACTGGTTTGTTAGAGGTGGTGTGGGCGAAGATGGAGGCAAATGAGATGACGTGGATGGTGGCGTACGTGGGGATGGTAACTGTAGAATGTGTTGCCTTATCAAACTGACCGTATTCCTCGGAGAAACCCAAGCGCGCTCTTCCTCGTTTGCTCGTAGAGGTCAAATTAAAGGATTGTTTCCTAAGCCTTCGATACCTTTGTATACCTTTCTGCTCTGCGTCATTCCACTCATTAATGTATTCGCATCGCCCATTTTTCACATAATAGCATCTTAATCCAGTATTCAAAGATTTGATGTACTTACCTCGCGGCCCATTGAGAAAATGTCTTTCTGCTTCGTTGTAGCTTATAGTCATGTCTATCACAAATTCAGTGATAAACCCTCCTATTATCTGATCGAGCCAATGGTATACGGCCTGCGTGATCTGGTCTTCTAAGGCCTCTAGCCTGTGCACCAACTCCAAAGCCCACACTATTGGTTTATCAAGCTTATACCTTCCCTAGCTGTCGGCTAACCTCGCGAACCAATCATACAACTCTAAAGAGAAATACGCAAAGAAGATCTCGTGGATTTCCGTATATACGTGGCGATCCAGCCGCCTCTTCTTAGATATCTACAAGGTTTTGTTTTCCTGTATCAAGAACTCATGAAGCTTCTGGTCCAACCAATCTTCAATTTCCTTCTTCGTAGGGCTCCAGTGTTCCGACATCAGAAATCCCTTAGGTAGATCTCGATCCTAGTAACTGAACCATTTGTTGGCTTGATAGGGCCTAACCCGGGTTCAGAGTGTTTTAGCCAAACAAATCTTGAAACTACCGGCCCTTTCGGCAACAGTCCGCAGAGTGTGGACTAAGGTCTCACCCGAGGTAGTATGGAAGGGTGTTGGAACTAGGTTTCCGCACCCTAGGGATTTCTTAATGAGGTCTGGAAAGTTCATGAACTGATCCTACGTGCTACGCTACTTCTGCGTAGCCATCTGTTCAGTGCAAATACCTTCGTGCGGCTAGGATCATGGGAGAGAACGTTCTTTACCCTTTCTATTCTTAGTATTATTATAGATCTTGAATTAGATTTATTAGGGCCAATACTTTCAGTTATCATTTAACATAAACAGACACGCACTCAATCATAAACCATAAACAGATGCATAGACCAGAATATAGAAATAGATGCGCAATATTCCAAAACCAACTTATATTTATTAATGCTTTTTCCGGTTACAATCCACTTCCTACCCTACGCACACAGCTGCAGGGGTCCGCGCACACAGCTGCAGACTCTACTAGGCCTCTGCGCACACAGTTGCAGAGCCTATTCTACTACTACGACCCGTGTCTCAGACTTAGAGACTTAGATCTAATATTATTTTCAGAAACCCATACACTTCCGATCTCCACAAAAGCTACCTTCTATACCTAGAGCCTCACTCTATTTATACATTCCCATGGTCCACAGACCATGGGTAGGCTGACACGTTCTAGATTAAACTACAATATTTTAGGGTGGACTACCCTTTGACTTGACTCTTTACAACTCACGCTCCGCACACTTCACGGAGCCTTAACAATACCAATACCCAAATTTGTGGGCTTTAAGCCCCAAAACTGTTATGCAGGGGATCTGCTACCCAACACAAACCCTATATTTTTAATCAAACATCAATCCCAACTAAAACTCATATTAAGGTTCAATTCCAAAACCCTAGAATTTCACAAATACTATCATCCTAGAAAGAAAAACTTTGACTAGGTATTAGTTCCAGCCCCTAGGTTTCATGACCACTGACAAATAGGTTAAATCATACATCTAGGACTTCATCATCATGCATAGGCATTTCATATCATGTGTTATTCAAACCCAAATTCACAAATATCAATAAGAGTTAGACATTCAATAGACTTATTAGACTAGGGTTTGATCAGACAAACACACACATACCAAGGAAGTCATTTCTAAGACATTATAAGGGTCTTGCTTACACATTCCACCAAACCCTAATGAGTTAGGTTTTAAATGTAGAAACGCAGCAAACCCAAAATTACCAATATTTCAAAGGTTCAAGACTTTATCATTCAACCCTAACAAGTTAGCTTTTCCTGATCATACCAAAATCCCAAACATGACAACATCATTAAAACTTTAAATAGAATTTTTAAATATCCCTAAGTATTTTAGGGTTTCATACATTCACATTCACATACCCTTAAGTTAGGGTTTTCCAAAGACCTTGTCTAAGGTTCTATAAAATTAGTTAAGAATAGGAGTGGGGTAGATTTATCAAGTGACAAATCTTCCAAGATAAGAATCAATATGATTCAATGTGGCTAGTCACAACAATGTTAGTAATAGATTGTCAAATTAATAAACATTTATTATAAATAAATCAATGTTTTAAAGAATACCTTTGTTCTTTGACAAACCTTGTTTTGAGAGGTCCTCTTTCATACTCCTTGAGAATACAGCAGATGTTTTCCTAATCAAGATAATAGAGGGATAAGGATGATTAGTATTTAATATAATCAAAACTAAATGAGATACTTATCTTTGGGATTTGTTGGGGGCTCCCTCCAAACCTTGAGCGGTACCTATAAACTTATAAAACAAAACAAAAATTCTTTTCCAAAAACATGTTAAAACCTATAAATTTTAAAACATCAAAAATATAAAATAATATATCTAGGACTAGAAGTAAAGGACTCAATAGTGTAAGTATCTTATATCATATTCTTCAGGTTTGACTTTCTTTGGATTGTCTTCTTCAGCAATGTTAGCATGATCTCTTTCTTTGTTCTTGTTTATTGTATTGTTGGGGCAGTCACTCTTGTAGTGACCCTTCTTATAACATTGATATCATTCTACTTTGGACATGTCTACTTTCTTCCTTGTTCCTTTCGATTTATTTCCTTTGTATTGAGTGGTGTATCCATTTGAAACTTCTTCAAGATTAGAAACTAATGAGATTCTTAATTCTTCTTGATTGTAGGCAGTCCATAGTTCTTCAAAAGTGGGAGCTTCCTTCTAACTATTAAGACCTGCAGCAAATGTACCCCAAGAAGGTGTAAATCCTAATAGAGAAGTGATCACAAGTTCTTTGTCTGGAACAATTTCATCAATGGCCAAAATATCATCTCTAATTCTTTATATATTCGCAAAAAAGGAGGTCATTGTATCTTCTTTCGTCATCTTTGTGGTCCTTAGTTCATTCTTCAAGCTTGCCACTTGACCAATATTCTTAATAGTGAATAACTTTGACAAGGTTTCATACATTTCTTAAGCATGATTGATGTTGGCTATAAATTGGACAAGATTTTCCTTTGTTCCTTCTACCATTAGAGTCATGGCCACCAATTCAAAATCCCTTAACTTTACTTTGTCAACATCACTAGAGTCATATGTAGGCTTCTTTACTTTTCCTTTGACCAAGTCAAGTACTTTGTTCTTTTCAAGGATGACATCAATCCTCTTCTTCCAATATCTATAATTTGAGGCTCCTTCAATTTCGTTCTCTCCCTTGATTGTGTTAGACATATTCCTTGAATATAGTCGATTCCTTCCCTGAGATAATCCTTTTTAATGGTTCCTTAATCAAGTGCTTGAGACTACCTTTTTATTCTTTCTTCACCAAATCTCTAATAGCATGTTAGAAAATCAAAAAGGAAGAAACATTTTATTATTCTTGATAATTAGTTGTGATGTTATTGATTTTTTATTATGTTTATTTATATGTTCTTTATTTTAGTTCATCAAGCAATTACCAAAGGAATAGAACATAAAACAATGGACACCAGATGTAGGCTCACAACCAGGGAAAAACCCCTCTCTAGGGCAAAACCCAATCAGTAATTCTTCCTTCAATAGTTTTTTGGAGATATTCCAAGACTCTTGACCTTGACACAAAATTTCCTCCACACCAAGTTAGCCTTCTTCCTGTCAGCACTCCTCAATTTACCCAAGGCTGGGAAAGGAAGCCAAGGAGGTAACCTCAAACCAATCTTTAGATCTGGCATCTAGCCCTACCAAATCAAAGATGGATCTCTCAAAGGTCTCACAACCAATGAAGTGAATGGATATGGAATTCAGATGTTAGGCTAGATATTAAGCTCAAGGGTGTTTGATTTAAGGGTTTTCTAGATGAAGCTCATAGATCTAGGAATTAGGCTAAGGTTTCTAACGATCAATTGTAGAGATATAATGGGGCAAGGTAGGCATGATCAGTGACAAAAATAGTTTGTCGTGGTGGTGTAGGGATGGAAAGGTAGAGGATCAGAATGAGCATGTAACCATGAATTCATTCATCAAGAAGAAAAAACACTAGCATGAAAATCTCATCAAAATAGAGCATATAACTTATGAATTTTGCTTAAAACTCATGAGATGATCACAAGAAAGCATAGAGATGGTAGGAAAAAGAAATTTCATAGAGGTGCATCTGGGAAGCCTCATTCACTCGCACAGTAGCTTGAAGGGTGCATCTAGGGATTTGAGGTGGATCTGAGTGTATTTTTCCCCAGTGGCACGCATTCATTTCACCAGGGAGCGTCCAGGACTGTCATAGTCGCTCACACAACAACTCCTCCATGTGTCAAGGACTAAAAGATGAAATTTTAGTATTCCGAAAACTCTGCCTAATGACAGCAATGTTCTGTAGTTGACTACAGAGAGTGACAGTACATTATAGTCCTCGGAATCAAGGTTTTGAGTATAAGCATGAATAGGTTCATTTCATGGATCTCATAGTTGTTTTACTGGTTAGTTTCATAGACGAAGATATGGATCATTGTACTCTCTTTTGTTGAATCATTTGATGACGATCTAAGAAGAAGAATAATTTGCAAGGGTTTTCCTATAGTGTGTTTTTCACTGGTCTTGGACCAATCCTGGTGTCTCTATGTGTCTGTGTTTTTCTTCTATTGTTCCTTTATGTTCCATTGCATTGATGATAATGATGTTGTTCTTTCTACATAGTTGCATATGTTTATGAATAATGATGTAAATCTGAATAATGTATGGGGTGAACTTAATGTGTTGATGAAGAAATGCAATTATCTAAGCAAATAACAATATAGCCCTCAGAAAAATTAACACGTAAAGATACATCAAACTGTCATTGTATCTGAGTTTCCAATATTATGTTTGTATCAGACTTCCTTTTTATCGGAGCTCTTATTTTTTATGAGAAATCCTTCTGAAGCCTTTTTCTATTTTAGAACCTCAGTATATTAGGTTATTATTATTAATCAATTGAAATTTCTTTCCGATATTTCCTTTTTTCTTCTTATCATTTCGTACTAGTGAGATATTGGACTAATATAGTCTTGTTGACCCCTCACCAATTCATCCATTACTTTATAGTCTCACTTATCATTATACTCACATTGGGTCCTCTTTTCTTATCTTTGTATCTTCAAGTTGACTTTCATGTTACTCAAGTCTTCGAGAGCTTGGATGCATTTTTAATTATAATTATTCCAACATCCAAGCATTCATTTCTCGGGATGACTAAGTGACTTTGGGGATATAGATTCTTCATGGTGTATGCACTTGGTCCTCTTTGTACTCTTCAAAGCAATCCTCCTGGCTAATGAGACATGCACCGCCTATGGCTTTCTTACATTTTCATCTATATGCTACTATCAAATGTTCATCCCATCATCCCGATCATCTTTTAAGATGCATCTTTATTTTCTTTTCAAAGACAATCTTGAAAAGTGACTATGATGATGCAATCAGTTGGTAGGAATTTGGAACAACTAGAAATAATGGATCATGGTTAATTCATGTTTGTATTCTCTTTTGTTTAAATGTTTGATATATCAAACCATATTTAGCATGTAATATTTCAAGACCTCTCCATACACACAAAAGTACTACATGGGTTGGGTCTTGGTCTTGAATTTTAAGATTTTACAAAAATCATGGAGTAGATATAAAATCTAAAAAATAAAGAGAACAATTCTGCAACATTTGATGGATTTTATTTCTTCTTCTGACTTCTTCAACATAAGACATCATTTTTTTTATGTTTGTTGTAATTTAGATTTAATAAATTATGATTTTGGGTAAATGAGATTTCAAAGAGTAGAACTTCTTCATGTTTTTAATGTCAATCAAAAGAAGAGGTTATCTGTTGTTGGAGCAAATGACATCTCGCAGGTAAAATTAAATGAAATTCTCTAATGGTAAGTCTCATATGCCCACTTTCATCCTTTTTCTTTACTTTACATTTTAGTTTCAGCCTTCGTTTTTAATTTTGTTGATCTTAAACTTTGTTTTGCACAACTTCAAGAATTACTGCATACCTCAGATTTGGCACTCATCTCTTTTGTCTAGTTTACTTTCAAGTTTTTGGGAGAAGCAGTAAATATACTCATCAAATCAGATAAACTGGAGAGTCCCTAAAACTTTATATTTGTTTCATAAGCATTTCTTTTATCATAAAATGGTTAAGATGTTTTTATGCGTGATTTTCTTTGAAACAAGAAAAAATTGCAGCATGTAGAGGCTTCTCATTTGGCTTAATGATTGTTATTTCCCTTACAATTTCAAAGCATAATTTTTCCTAACCCTGAAAGATAAAATTCATTAAAAATCTCAACATAAGACGAACACACACTTGGTTGTCTTGTTTACACTTTTGTTGAGACATTTGTATGATTAGTCTTGTTGGGGTTTATCTTTTAATTTGGGTTTATCTTTCATTTTACATTTTGGAGTTTTTTATTTATTTCACTTAAGTTTGAATTCTTTTTCCTTTTTTCTATTCGCATTGGTTTGATTTTGGTGACTCTGCCATGATTTATGTAGAAGGAATTTTTTCACCCAATATTGGTTGGCAGAAATGGAAAAATTTTACTCTATCCATTTAATGAATTTCATTTATCATTAAAGGTATATCTTTCTGGAATCATATATCCGTCTTGCTTTAAATATTTTTCATGGAGGAATACACATCCTTTCTAAGTTATATAGTTCACATTTTCAAGGAAAGAACTGACTTGAGTTTGACGCAACGGATCCCTCCCATCCCTCCACTTAAAAGAAAAAAGAAAAAACCTCTGATTGATAGTCTCAACGAACGATATGGAGTCAACATTATGGAAGTATTATATCCATTTGCTTAAGTCTCTTTTAACATCCCACCTCTTTCACTCAAGTACATCATAAACTAAGCTCACAAATGTTCTTATCAAAAAGGTGATCAAAATGGGAAGCATGGGAAATACAAGTAAACTCGTCGAGGCTATGGACGCTCGCTAGCAATGGGGTCATGTTTGTATGGAATTAAATACAACTTCATCGAGGTACTTTTTAGGCTCGCTAGCAGCAAAGCGATGTCAGAGACCATCCATAATGATGGACATATGCTTTATCATAAAAACTCCTACCTATACCTTCTTCCATTTCTCATACGAGGTAATCTTAAAATAAATTTTTCCCAAAATTTGGATTCATTATTTTAGACTCAGTCTGCTTTGAGTACCTGTATTTTTGGTCTTATATTTCTTAATATGTTAACATGAGACCCACACAAAATGTTTTATTGTTTGATGGCTTAATAAAATTCCTCATTTTCAACCTTTGGGTAAAGTGAAGTTCATCAACTTTTAACCAAAGATAACGGGTTCTTCCCCGTGTGTCGCCATTTTTTATGTGCAAACACAACACCCTTGTTTTAACTTATTTATTTAAAATAATGGCGACACTTTCCGTAAATTTTGGCTAAATCGCCTTTTATGGTTCTTTTGGTTAAGTGTCTGACAATTTTGCCAAATTTTTATTTTCTTCAGATTCTTCTTTTTATCACTTCCTTGCGTTCGTCTTTTTGCAAGTTTTTCATCAATTCTTGTTTCATCTCATTTGGATGCACAGTTTACAAATGGTGTTCATCCAAAGTTTGATCATTTTTACCGTCGAGGCTTTAAAATGTACCAAATGTACATTATATTATTATTTGTAAATTAATTGTAAATATTGATTTTCAATTAATTTTTTCTAATTAATTTATTTTTTGTTAAGAGTCCTAAGAAATCACCGCATCCAAATTGTAGAATAATTAAAAATATGGTGTTTTCAAATTTCGTGAGTCTATGTTAAATCTCAATTTAAAAGAAATTACGAGATCTGAAATCTCAAAATTGCAAAGTAGATGTAGTTCTTTATGTCAAGATTTTTACATAAGTGGTTGTATTTTATTATGGAAGTGACTCATTCCATGTTGGCCCCACTTCACCTCACCTCCTTATCTCTCTGCCCCATTGGAGCATATATTGTAATTTTATATCGAAACAAATAAATATTGTAATTCCATTTTAAAAACCTATCATGTTTAAAAATTGTGATACTCCAATAAGTTTCCTCCTATGATCTCCTTCTCTCTCCTTTCAAGACCTCCTTATGACTCCCATTCACCTTTGATATAGTCCTTCCCCTCCACGTATTTTTATTATTATTTTAATTAAATTAAATTTTAATTTGTAATTAATTAAATTTATTTAAATATAATTAATTTAATTACAATTATTTAATAATTAATTAACTTTAATTATACAGTTAATTAGGATTAATTTTTAATTAATATTTTCCTAAGTTCTAGAATTCAGGGAATTTTGACACTTCAACTTTGGATGCTCATATGTTGAGTTTTACTTGGCCAAATGAGGTCGAGGATGGCTTGTTAGATAGATAAAATCATGGAGAATGCGTTTGAAGTGGTTGCATGACCAGATTCAGTCATTAACTGAAACCAAAATTTATCAAAATATCAAGCTCTAAATTTGTAACCAAAACTAATTTTCTGAGTTTAGTTTTTGCATTTTCATTTGCCCAAAGCCTCTGTTGATTGCACATCCATTTGATTTTGTTCTCTTTAAACAACAAGATCTTTTAAAAGGATCAATGAGAAGCTGGGATTTATTTTTCTTTATTTATTTAATTAGTTAAATTTTGATTGGAGATGTTTGTTTTCCCAGATTTGGTATTTAAGATTTTGATTTCCAATTTGAAAATTACTTTTGATTGTTTTTTGTAGGAGAGAAGTTGGGGATGTGAGGAAAAGAAGACTTGGATCAAGGGAATTTCTCCAGCAAGAGAGGAAAACGAATTTTAGCCAATCAAAATTTTTGGAGCAAATCTATTTCTCCAACAGCTCTCTCATGTTAATTTTTTATTGCAATTATAAATATGGCTTTTGTAGAATTGAGATAGGGGTTCCAAATCTAAAACTTGGGGAGAAAATTATCTGCAAAGAGAGGTATTTTTTCACTACTGTAGGGAGAAATATTTTTCTAGAGAATTAGTTACTTTGGATCAGTTTTATAGAGTTTAAAAGAGGTGTATTTCATCTCTAAAACTTTCATGCTATCATGCAATTTCCTGAGAATTTCATGTACTCAAACGTTGCAATCAAATCTTTAATTCTTGTACACTATTGTCAAAGATAGAGACTGATTGGTGACCTAAAATTTAATAAATTTGATGCAATTATTGATCCAGATAAGTATGTGTTTTTTAAGTTTTTGCAGTATTGTGAATTCATTCAATACATTATTGTTTTAACCATTTGAAAGTTATCTTTTAATGTAGATCTCATTGTTATCAAATTTAATTATGAATTCAAATATACAGAAAGGGCATACTTGTTAACTATTTAACGAATTCATGTAAAGTTTATCTTGATTTTAATATTGATTGTTTTATGAGAACTATTTTCTTAATAAAATCATATCTTTTCAGTTTGAATTTATTTTACTTGAATTTTGATGTATGTGTACTAGAAATCTGATGACAATTCATTAGATAGTTGAATGCATATACTTGCTTGAATTAATAATAAGTCTTGGAACTATTTCTTTGGATTATTGACTTCATTTTTATTCCAAATTCAAGGTTGGTCCAAATTGCCTTTTTACCTTGCTCTTGGTTGAGAGGGGGACTAATCATTTTTCAATCAAGATAGATTTAGGATTTACTTGTTACTTAGAGTAGGTTTTAATTTAGTTTAATTATTACATGCTAGAAGTTTTATTACACAAGGGAATATTTTAGAGAGGTTTGGATGGGCCATTACTTCAGCTTAAGGATCACTTTCTTGCACGAGCTCTACAAGACGCTTGATCTGATGTCTCTTATCTATCCGCAAATAATAGACACACTATAAGCCAGCAGAGATAGGGAGAGGGTAACTATACCCAATTGAACTAGTCACAACCACCATTCTAAGCAGAAAAGGAGCTTATTTGAGTTCTTGATCAGGTGGTCTCCCTTATAATGTTGACATGGTCATTTTGATGGCCCAAAATGACCATGTCAACATTATAAGGGAGACCAACCGGTCGGGAACTCAAATCAGATCCTTTTTCATTTGGAAGGGTGGTTCTGACTGGTTCCTTTAGGTTCAGTTGCCCTCTCTCTCTCTATGTTGGATTATAGTGTGACTATTAGTTTCCAATATATCAGAGATGTTAGATCAGCCTTCTTGTAGAGCTCGTGCAAGAAAGTGATCCTTAAGCTGAATTACTGGCCCAGCCAAGCCACTATAAAATCTGCCCATGTGTAAGAGAACTTATAGAATGCAATAATTAAAACTAAATGAAAATCTACTCTAGGTAACATAAAGTATATCCTAAATCTATCTGAATTAAAAAAAAATATTAGTCCCCCTTGTTGAGAAATCTAGGGCATTCAATAAATAACAATTTCTCTTCTTGATAATTGCTTGTGATGCTATTTTTCTTCTTAATCTTATATTCAATTCTTCATTAGCTTATTAATGTGTTCTTTCATCAAGACAATTACCAATATGCAATAACAAAAGAGGCAAGTGACACAATATATAGGCTTCTCCATCCAGGGCCAAAACCTCTCACCTCTTGAGAGGAAAACCCGATCAAAATTCTTCTTCTAGATATTCAATTGATAAGTACCAAGACCATTACACAGACCCTTGACTTTAGTATCCTTCAAATAACCTTGTCACCAACCTTGATATTGTTGAAGAAAATTTAACTATGTTCGATCTTCATAAATGTACTTTTTATATGTGTATTTACTCAAGAAAAAAAATTATTTTTATTATATTTGTCAATGAGTTTCTTACTCATTGAAATAGGTCTAGCACATTTTAAAGTGCTCTAGATGAGTCAAAGAGTCAAAATAAATGTTGAAGACCTTAAGGGCATGTTACATTATGTGTGCTTATGTATTAGAGTCAAAGAATATACCTCCAAGCAAAGTCAAGTCTCCTCCAAGAAATGGCACCATCAAAAGAAGCCATCCAAAGCAAAGAAGTCAAGTCGGCCTATAGTTAGCAAGTCAGCCTAAAGGAGGGACAGTCCTCTATATATAGATGTTGTCCACTCCTCCAATGTCAAGCTCACTCACCTATGAAATCAGCGAATGTAGAAGACCGAAAAGGAGAAAAGAAAACGCAAGTTTAAGAAGCCTCTAGTGCAACGAAGAAGGAGAAGTCATCACCAATGTTTAAGGATTGTCTCTAGGGTAAAATGCAGTCACATGTGCAAGAAAGGAAGGGTCTTCCTACGGTCATAGCAACAACAACTCACAGTCAACATATCTCATCATTTGGGCTAGAAACATAGGCCTAAAAGGCCTCCCACTCAAGCGAAGAAACAAGGAAGAAAAGTGAAGTTAATAGGATTGTCATAAAGCCTATTACAGTCACACGTGCGAAGAGAAGGAGTTTGTCTTTGTTGTCATAATAGCCCTCCCATTACAGTCATACAAGTTCGTTGTTTGATGAAGAAAAGGAAGACATCATCCCATATGAAAGGGTCTTGTCAAATATCAAGGATAAGAGTAGCAAGTGCAACAAGGCATGTCAACATTTGAAAGAAGAACAAAGTACCAAAAGAAGGAGGAAGAAGTGTCGGAAGGAGAAGGACAAAGTTTCCGGAGACAAAGTGTAGAAAGGACAAAGGACTTGACTTGTGCTTGGAGGATCCTTTGGTCATGGATCTAGGATTTTGCATTTTCAATAAGAATCTTCAATAAGATAAATTTACCGAAGGGTTTTCCTCTCAAGAGAAGAGAGGTTTTGGCATTGGCAAAGAACCAAAATCTTGTGTTCTTGTTCTTATGTTTTTGGTAGCATTTTGATGAAGTACACACACATGCATTAATAAGAAGAAGAAGAAGATTAAGCTTAAAAGACAAATTGTAAAAATACTTCACAAATTGTTATAAAGTCAAGAAGAATCACACTACACCTATTTTCCCTTGATTCTTCAACATGGTATCAAAGCTAAGGTGACACATCAAGGAAACGGGACCCTCAAGAACACTCATCAAGAAAGGACATCTACAAAAGTTGAAGCATCAAGCAAAGAAGTCTCAATCAAATCAAGGACAAGAAGGTCCACTAACTACTATCCATCAAAGAAGACTACTAAACATAAAGGAAAGCCTTGTATAAAGGCACCTACGAGAAGAGAAAATCAAGGAGGGACCTACATAAAGACACACCATATTCAAAATGAAAAGCCAAGTCATCAAGGAATCAATCAAGTCCATTTGAATAAAGCAACTTGAAGAACATCAAGATCCAAGGAAGGCAAGCCATCAAGTCTTCAAGGAGAAAGCAAGTCCACTACATCTCAAAATCTATCAAGTAAGTATATGTCACCTTCTCAATATACGTCAATGTCTTTTTTTAAGGAAAGCAATAAATTGGTTGGGACCACTAACTTCCTTTCATGGAAGAAGAGGGTTGATTTACTTCTCAAGGAGAATGAACTTCTAGAACACATCAAAGGGAATATCACTATCCCTACTAAGTAACAAACTCAAGCCTTAGCCAAGTACAATAAGGATGAGACAAGAGCTCAAAGGATTCTAATAAAATCCATCAAAGACTCTCTCATTCCTTAGGTCTCCAAACTTGAAACATCAAAACAAATATATGACAAGCTAATAGAGCTATTCTCAGTAAGCATAGCTGGAGAAGTGATATCTCTTCGAAATGATTTGTATAAGATGAAGATATAAAAGGAAGTAATAGCTCCATACTTCATGAATATCTTTGAGATGAGGGATCAAATTCAAGAGCTAGGAGAAGTCATTTCTAATAGAAAAATGACAACTGTAGTACTCAATCCTCTACTTGAGGATTGGGGAAACTTCACATCAAGCATATATGCAAATAAGGAATCTACCCCACTAAGTTAATTATGGTCTCTATGCAAGATAGAGGAAACTAGACTCAAAGAAAAAGAGGATATGGGATCGAAGGAGCAAGCATTTGCAACCATGAACAAGAAAAAAGGGAAATTTTGGCAAATTTGATCCACAAAGAACAAACAATAGAGATATGTCCAAAATCCAATGCTTTGGATGCCAAGAATGTGGACACTACAAAATGAACTATCCAAAACTTAAGAAGGACAACAAAAACAAAAGAAAAAGGGAAGAAGCTCACATGACTCAAGAGGTGAAAGAAGAAGAAAAGAACCAAAAGAAGGAAGATCCTCCATATATCTACTATGATTAAGTCTACTTCTTTACTTAAAGTCTTCTTTCAAGGTTTTGAGTAGTATAGAAGCATGTAGGAATAGAATAAGGTTGCATGGCTAGAAATAGCTTCTAGAATCTAGAAGCATGATGTACATAGAGTTCAAAATACTCATGTAGAAGGAGCCTTTAGAAATAGAAAAAAATGCATGGACAGAAATATCTTCTAGAATATAAGAGCATAGTGGACATATAGCTCAAGATATTCATATAGAAGAAGCATGCCTATTATAAGACCTCATCCATGAGTAGGAAAAGAAGAAATTTCTCTCATTGGAATGTATAGGGTTGTTATTAAACAACTCAATAAGAAGAAAATGAAGAAAGAGATCAAGCATGTGAAGAACACCATGGTCATAAGGAATCATTATCCGACAAGATCCAATAAAGACATCTCCCAAAAGAAGGCATGACAACTCTGACAAAGGAATAAAAAGATCAAAGGACCCTTGACATTTATGAAGGCCTTGGAGATATTAAGGTACAAATAGATGGTTCAACTCTTCGAAGATATCATGATGAAGAGGCCATCCAACAAAAGCACTATCTAATGTTGAAGCAAGTGGGGATGGACTCATGAAGGGCTACCAAATCGAAGCATGGAAACAAGCAAGAACAACTAAAGCATCTATGTCATAAGTATTCTAAAAACATAGACAGATGACAAAAGAGTAGCCAGATGATGAAAGAACCTGACACATATCTAGAAGGACACTTTACATGAAGAAGCAATGACATGAAAAGACAAGAAGAAAAGTGATCAATGGTGGGCGCCCTACCAAGAAGAAGTTAGAACAAATAATTCATGACATCAAAGAAGGAGATAAAGCAATTGAAGGACCCACAAAGAAGAAGTTGTTGATGAATTGACAAGTCCCTAGCTAAGATGGAGTTATAACAAGTTCTCAATTACAAAGGAACTTGGACAAGTACGTTTTCAAAGGATACTTGGGCATATCTTCCTCAATTGAGAGGAAGACATAGACACAACATTCTTGTCTTCACTTGGGAAGAAAGAACAGGAGGATTGGGTAATCATCTGGCATCTGATACTCTTTGAAGATGTGTAGGGAATCCAAGACCAAAGTAGGCAAGAGGACCAATATTTTTTCAGGTTTCGGAACCCGAGATAAGAATAGTCCTAGAAGGTCATACTCAATGAACATCTAGGTGGGTATGTACCTTGAGAGACAATGACTAGGGTATCTATTAGTCATTGGTCTCGCCAACATTGTACTTTGATCTATTGAGAGATGGAATTGTCATTCAAGGCCTTGTTGTGGATACAATGTTGGTTACTATGATGCTATAATAGATGGATTGTAAATTCAGTTTCTCTTATGTGAATTCTTCAAGATTGAAAAATAGCCAAACACCTTTTAGTGTTGTATGAATACCTCCCTAGTTAAGAGGGAGTATTGAAGGAAATGTAACTAGGTCTGGTCTTCATAAATGTATTTTTTATATTTATATTTATTCAAGAAAAGAAATATTATTTTTATTATATTTTTCAATGAGTTTCTTGCTCATTGAAATAGGTCTACCACATGTTAAAGTGCTATAGGTGAGTCAAAGAGTCAAAATAAATGTTGAAGACCTTAAGGGCATGTTACACTATGTATATTTATGTATTAGAGTCAAAGAATATACGTCCAAGCAAAGTCAAGTCTCCTCTATGCAATGGCACCATCAAAAGAATCCATCTAAAGCAAATAAGTCAAGTTTGCCTACAGTCAGCAAGTCGGCCTAGAGGGAAAGACCTCTATATATAGAGGTTGTCCACTCCTCCAACGTCAAGCTCACTCGCCTCTGAAATCAATGAAGGTAGAAGATCAAAAAGGAGAAAATAAAATGAAAGTTTAATGAGCCTCTAGTGTAGCGAAGAATGAGAAGTCATCACCGAGGTTTAAGGATTGTTTCTAGAGTAAAATGCAGCCACACGTGCGAGAAAGGAAGGGTCTTCCTGTGGTCATAACGCCAATAACTCACAGTCAACATATCTCATCATTTGGGCTAGAAACATAGGCCTAAAAGGCCTCCCACTCAAGTGAAGAAACAAGGAAGAAAAGCGAAGTTAAGAGGACTGTCCTAAAGCCTATTACAGTCACACGCGTGAAGAAGAGGTTGTCTTTATTGTCATAATAGCCCTCCCATTATAGTCATACAAGTTCGTTGGTTGATGAAGAAAAGGAAGGCATCATCCCATGTGAAAGGGTTTCATCCAATATCAAGGATAAGTGTCTCTTCTAGAGCAAGTGAAACAAGGTCTATTAACAGTTGAAAGAAGAATGAAGTGTCAAAAGGAGGATGAAGTGTCAGGTAACGAAGTTCCAAAAGGAGAAGGACAAAGTGTCGGGAAGACAAAGTGCATAAAGGAGGAAGGAATTGACTTGTACTTGGAGGATACTCTGGTCAGGGGTCTAGGGTTTGGCATTGATCAATAAGAAGCTTCAATAAGAGAAATTTACCGAAGGGTTTTCCTCTCTCAAGAGAAGAGAGGCTTTAGCCCTAGCAAAGAGCCAACATCTTGTGTTTGTGTTCTTACGTTTTTTGTAACAGTTTAATGAAGGACACACACATGCATTAGTAAGAAGAAGAAGAAAATTAAGATAACAAGACAAAATGTAAAAAGACTTCACAAATTGTTATCAAGTCAAGAAGAATCACACTACACCTAATTGCCCTTGATTCTTCAACAGATACTTTGCCTCTTCCTTCGTTTTGCCTTTCTCACACAGCTTTCCTCGCCTTCTTCTAGAGAAAATCGGTCTCTATCCTTCTTACTCTTTCTCCTCGACTTTCCTAGAGAATCTTGATCACTAAGTCTTTACTTCGACCTCCCAGAAGGGTCCTTCTTGTCTTCGTATAGTCCAGAAGAAACTTCACTTTTATTTCTTTCATACTCCTCTTTCAGCTCCTTCTTCACTCTTCCTTTTTACCCTATCTTCGTACTTCTTCTTATCTCATGTAAGTCGTGTTTATTGTCTTGAAATGGAGGACGTGTTAGGTTATATATACACCTCCTTCGCTTCCCCTTAGGTCAACTTGACATTAGGCCGACTTGATCTAGCAGCTTCCTTATAGTTTGGGCCGACTTGAAGAGATTTGGTGACAAGTTCTTGGAGGATACTTTACATAGATAATATTGACCTTTTACAAAGTGTAACATGACTTCATTTACACGAATATGACTCTTACATTTTATGACTAGATGAAAAATAAATCCTAAAGACTCTCAATTGGAGTCTTGACTCAAAAATAAAAATAAAAACCCTCGCTCATGGAACCCATGAAGCAAGTCAATAAAATAATTTCATTTTTCTTTATTAACATCTTATTTCATAACACCATATTTACATGTCATTATAACACCCCTCTCAACCAAGAGCAAGGTAAAAGGGGATTTGGACCAGATTTGAATTTGGAATAAAAATGAATTCAATAAGCTCAGGAAATAGTTCCAAGACATATTACTAGTTCAAGAAAGTATATACATTCAGTTATATGATGAATAGTCATCATATCTCCGGTGCACAACATTCAAATTCAAGTAAAATGAATTCAAACTAAAAAAATATGGTTGCATTAAGGAAATAGTTCTCATAAAATGATCATTATTAAAACCAAGCTAAACTTGACATGAATTTGCTAAATAGTTAACAAGTATGCCATATTTATCTATTCGAATTCATAATTAAATTTGATAACAATTAAATCCATCATTAAAATATAGCTTTCAAATGATTAAACTAAACAGTGCAAAAACTTCAAAAACACATACTTATCTAGATCAAGAATTGCATCAAAGTTTTTAAATTGCAAGCCACTAATCAACCTTTATCTCTGACAATAGTGTACAAGAATTAAATATATGATTACAACCTTTGAGTACATGAAATTCTCAGAAGATTTCATGATAGCATGAAATTTTCATAGCTGAATTGCATCTCGTTTAATCTCTATAAGGCTAATCCAAAGTAGTTAATTCTCTACGAAAATATTGATCCCTAAAATAGTACAAAAAGACCTCTCTTTATAGACAATTTCCTCCCCAAGTTTCAGATCTGGAACCCCTATCTCAATTCTACAAAAGCCATATTTATAATTACAACAGAACATTAACATGAGAAAGTTGTTGGAGAAATAGATTTGCTCCAACAATTTTGATCGGCCAAAATTATTTTTCTTCTCTTTTTGGAACAATTCCCCTTATCCAAGTTTTCTCTTCCTCACCTCCTGAACTTATCTCCTGCCAAAAACCAATCAAAATTCAATTAAATTGCAAATCTAAATTAGAATTACCAATTCTCAGAAAACAAACATCTCCAACCAAAATTTATTTAAATAAATAATTAAAAATAATATTGAGCTTCCTATTGATCCTAGTAAAGATCTTGTTGATCAAAGAGAACAAAATCGAATGTTTTTTCAATCAACATAGGCTTTGAGCAAATGAAAATGAAAAAACTAAACTCAAAAAAATTAGTTTTGGATACAAATTCGGAGTTTAATTTTCTGCTAAATTTTAGACTCAGTTAATGACCGAATGTGGTCATGCAACCACTTCAGAAATATTCTTCGTGATTTTATCTATCTAACGAGCTGTCATGGGCCTCATTTGGCCAAGTAAAATTCAACTTATGAGCCTCTCAAGTTGACATGACAAAATTGCCAGAATTATGGAAAAATTTATGCCTGAGCCAAAATTAGGAAATTTTTAATTAAAGTTAATTAATCAATTTTAATTGTAATTGTAATTAAATTTATTATATTTAATTCAATTTAAATTAATTTAATTAATTAAAATTAAATTTTAATTTGATTAAAATACTTTTAAACATATAAAATTATTTAAGTTAATATAAGAATTATACCGTACTTCGTTTCATATTGTAAGTGGCTATTGGCTCCACGAATGGGCTTAGTGGATTTGGTCTCACATGGATGAACCAAGGTGAGACTAAGTGGGAGGCATAAGGGTGCGTGGAGGGATAAGGAGGTAGGGTCATCAGAGCATCAAGCATCGGAGCTTTGATGGATATTGAGAAAAAAAATATCAGAGGTCCTTATAAAAATATGTTACAATAGTAAAAGTTATAATGTCAGGCCAAAGTCCTGAGGTCCGATATGGGGAGTTGATCAAAGGAGAGAGAAATTGGAGTAGAGAGAATGGGAGCAACGTCAATGGGAGGGACTGTATTAGAGATGAATGGGATTCATAAGGAGGTCTTGAGACAAGAGATAAGGAGATCGAAGGTGGAAACTTATTGGAGTATCAGAGTTTTTAAACATCGGAGGTTTTTAAAATGGAGTTACGATATTTATTGGTTCCGATATAAAATTACAATATATGCTCCAATGGGGTGGAGAGATAAGGAGGTGAGGTGAAGTGGGGCCCATGTGGAATGGGTCCCTTCCATCATAAACTACAACCACTTGTTTAAAAGTCCCAACATAAAGAACTACATCCACTTTGCAATTTTGAGATTTCGGATCTCGTAAATTTTTTTAAATTGAGATTTAACATAGATTTACAAAATCCAAAAACACCATAATTTTAATTATTCTACAATTTCACTGTGGTGATTTTGTAGGACCGTTAGTAAAAAATGAATTAATTAACATATTTACAATTAATTTACAAAAATTAAAATAATATAGATTTTGTACATTTTTTAACCCTGACAGTAAAAATTATCAAACTTTGGATGAGCACCATTTGCAAACCGTGCATCCAAATGAGATGAAACAAGAACTGATAGAAAGGTTGTGAAAAGATGAATGCAATGAAGTGATCAAAAGAAGAATCTGAAGAAAATAAAAATTTGGCAAAATTATCAGACACTTAACCAAAAGAAAACCATAAAAGGCGATTTAGCCAAAATTTAAGGAAAGGGTCCCCATTATTTGAAATAAATAAGTTAAAATTAGGGGCATTGTGTTTTCACATCAACAGTGACATAAAAGTCATATCTAAGATATCTACTACATTGTCAAGTCATTTAAGCAATTTGGGCACTAATCTCTTGGCATAAATATAATTGTTTAATGACTGCTATCTTTGCGGTGTAATTAGATCTGATATCACACTAAAAACTACACCATAAGAAGGTTGGTTAGTTTATTTTTTTATTTGGAAACTCACTGGGTGTCTCATTGCTCATATGTGGTTCGTGCATGCTTGTCATTTTGGAACAAAAGTGATTTTATTTGTTGTTGTCCTAAATATATCTTAACATTGGATTACAGGTTACATAAGTGGTTTTCATTGGTTCTCATTGTTTCCTTGGGGGGCTACTTTGCATAAATAAGATTCAATGTTTCATCATTTTCCATTATCTTTCACTTTTATTTCATCCAATAGCCCCAAAGAGGAAGATTTCATGCCCATACGTGGACTAAGTGCTTGAAGACTTGGATTTATGTCACTTTTCTGGAGTGTTAAGCTAATTTTGCTTAGAGATGATACTTTCTTAACCCTTCTTATTTTCCCACATTATCATTAGTCTCCAAACATGGTTGCTTATAATGCTACATGGAAATACCTTGCCCCTAAAGTGGGTCCACTGCTGTAACTAGAGATTTGTGAGGGCATTTTGACTACTTCAAAAGAAAAGTGATTCATCATGGCATAGAAAATCAAATGGACATCCTCTACTCCTCAAAAGGCATAGCATGATTCCTTAACATTATCAAGATGCACATCCAAGGCCAAAGGGGAGTGAAAAATACATAAATACACATGGCATGTGGCTTAGGGGGTGCACCAAAATCAAAAGGGATATCACAAGGGAAAAGTACATATGATGATCACCTTTACATGGCTTTAAAGATGCAAGTTCTCCCTTAAACCATGTGTTCTAGTAATTCCTACTACATGATACCCCCACACCATCCCGGAGTATAAGAATACCCATCAAGGCAAGGAGTTACCACCCACTATGGCGAAGTCAATAATGCAACTAAGGCAAACATATCATGAAATAAATGAGATCAGAAGAAGTCATAGCCATCCACACCAATAGGGATCTACGAGCCACTTTCTATAATAACACATCCACATTTGATTATGTTGTCGTTGCTACAACACCCTCAAAAAATTTCACTACATTCAAATTTTGGAGCCTACCTAACTGTCACATCAAGTGTTGTTGCATTGTTTAGAAAATATCTAGTGCACTTCATGGTTGTAACACCTTTGTTTATTGTAAAATGACACTTTGGGTCATAGTCACACACACTTTGTTCATTGTACTTGGGGAGTGTTTGTGAATTGGCATTTTGATTTGTATTTTTCATTATTCAAGCCTGTATATGTCTTATTGATGAGTCGGTATGTGTCACACATGATTTCATGTCTATACTCATTATGTTCGCCCCTTGTTCTATCTTCCAGACTTGGACAAATTTTGGTTGCACAAGTTAACCCATTAAGGCTAGGAGCACATGGTGCACTCTCAAGCCTCTATCAGGAATCCATTATTTGGAAGTGCACCCTATGCCCTCCAAGAGCACATAGTGCACTCCTAACCCTCATTCCCCTTCCTTGTTCTGAACTGTGCTCTTAAGAAAGCCTTCCTCCTTGTTGCGTGAATGCCACATCTGGGAAGTTCAAAGCCTAATCCCTTCAGCCTTCATCATTGTTCCATGCACCCTCCTTGACCCTCTTGAGTGCACGACACACTTGGAAAGCATGAATCCTAACCTCTTCAGCCTTCAAAACGGTTCCCTACACCCTCCTTGGCTCTCTTGAGCGCATGAGTGCACCCCGAAGCACTAAAGCTTCCTCCCTTCATCCCTTGACAGTGCACCTTGTGCCCTTCCTATCTCACTTGAGCGCACAGTGCACTTGGGAAGCCTGAATAATCTCCCTTCGTCCTTCAGATTTGCACCCTACGCCCTCCCTTAATTTTTCTCTCTGTTGTTGAGCGCATGACTACACCCCAAAGCCTCAAATATTTATCCCTTTAGCCTTTCACGGCACACCCTTGTGCTCAGAAGTTTCCTTGTCCACTCTGAGCACATTGTTAAGTCATGAACAAAATATTTGCATGATACATGTTAGGATGTGATATTTTTCAGGTTGATGATTGCTTTCCATGAGTGATTGCAGTTGCAGGTATTCCAAAACAGCATGGCAAGGATACATGAAGAAATCAGACAAAGAGAGAAGTCAAAGGAAACATTCAAGAACAAAGAACACATTGAAATCATAATGATCAAAGCAGCCCAAAATATTTCATGTGAACAAAGACCCTTTGGAGGGTGAAGACATCAACAACATGGAAGTTGCATGTAAGATCGAAGACACAAGTGTTGACGTAGATTGTCATTGATGTCAATATGGAAATATTCTAGGAGAAGCGGAGCAAGAATCCATGAGGAGAAACCATAGGAAAGCCAAGACAGTCAAACCATTGGAGAGAATATCGGAAGTCATAGGAGCTATCAGAGCAGAGCTATCAAAGCAGGGAAGAAGTTCATTAGAAGGAATAAAGAGGAACATGCATCAGGAAGAGAAGCCAGCGGAAGAGTAGTTAACGGAGGAGCATCCAATGTAATATATGCCAAAGAAGAACTATCGGAATCCAAAGGGAAGACCGATCAGAGGAGCAAGAGAAGCATAAAGGAAGAGTCATTTGAAACCACGAGAAGTAAAGAGCGGAGAGTCGTTACTCTGTGTAACCGTGTTCAACAGTTAACTGGCGGGTTTGTAATAGTGGCAGTGGTTATTGGGTGGATGCTAGGCAGTAAGTGGTATTTAGAGGAGAGTGTCCGATTCCATTAACCGAGCGACACATAGCACTCGCATGGAGAGAGAAAACCACCTTTTCAAGTGGTTATTTCTCTTGCAAGTGGCTCACCCGAAATGCATGAAGGCCGTTGGATCTATCATGGGTTGATCGACGGCGAAGGATCAACAGACGATTTTGGGTTGATCGGGTTAAGTCGGGACCATTAGATCTGGAGAGAAGATCAACGATGGAGGATCGCTAAGGAATACTGCAAGAGTGTAAAGTCGTGTCATGATAAAATATGTGATTGTGATAGATATATATATATATAATAATATATATCATATATAATATATATATATAGATTATAGATATATGATATATATGGACCCACGGGACCATTACAATATGATGTAATATAATATCGTGTTTGTCACAATATCGCAAGCCTCTTTAAAAGCCTTGCCACATTAAAATGTCGATTGCAATATGTATGCGAACCCACTGCAACATTATAACATGCCCTATTGTAATATCGCGTTCATCGCAATATCGCAAGCCTTGTTAAAGTTTTGCCACATTTAAATCTGTAAATTGCGATATAATTGCAGACCCAACTACACCATTATAGCATGGCTTAATCAAATGTCGCATCTGCGGTAATCGCAATATACAAAGGAATGTCAAACCAGTGATTACGATAAGGGTGTGGACCCGACAGACTTATTAATAATTGTTTAATATCATATCACATCCACTCCATCGGCAGTTGGGAATCGGCTATGTTATGTGCGAACCTCCGGAAGTTACGACTGCGATAAAAGGATGATGTGGCATGTGGGACCTCTATATGGGTATAGCCTATTCTATATGATTTCCGTGAATATGGAAGACTCTTCATTATGTTTTTAATATTCAAGTCGGCTAGCCTTCTTCCACTAAACGTGTCTTTCCATTGGTGAAACTCATATAAATCTACGATAAGACGTATCTTTTCGAATGATCTACTGTGGACATCAATCACAGAATAGAACAGTAGTTCACAACTCGTGATTATGAAAAGAAGACAAAAGGACGAGCAAGCGTAGATTGGGAATCTGAAGCTCAATCGAGCAAGGAGGAAGCCAAAAGGTCAGGCGTATCATGCTTCTATAATAGTGAACAAGGAAGGTTCAAAGGATTTCTGGCAAACTATAAGAAAAAAAGGAAGCTGAAGTTCTGGCAGAAGTGGAAGGAACAGGAAGACAGAAGTAAGTCATAGGTCCAGCAAGGTTGGAAGTAGAGAATTACAACCAAACAGATCCAAACAGTTACAGCATAGGGATGGAGCCCTTGAGGTTGGTGCCTTAGAACTGAAAGGACTGATGTCCTAGGAGTTGGTGCTCCTAAATTCAAGGTTGGTGCCTTGACAAGACAGAGTTGGTGCTCTGGAGGTTGGAGCCTCACAAAGAGTCCAATTTGGTGCTTGGCAGCTGATTGAAACCATATATATATATATATATATATATATATATATATATATATATATATATATATATCATATACATTAATAAAAGCATCTATTCCTATTATCTATTTCTAATGTTCCAATTATAAATGTTTTTAACTGATAAAATAATAATTTGAAAAGAAATACTGATCACTTCCCCCCCCCCCCCACACAATATTTTCCAACAACAAGTGGCAACCTTGTCACCTATCAAAAAAAGTCGATGTCATTAGTCACTATGAGTCCAAGTCATCAATGATAGTGACTTGCTATGTCCTCACCACATGAAACAAATATTTGGGTAGTGTCTCAAATATGGGATCTCTCTCAATCCGAGTAAATGCATCTTTAGTGTGTGAGAAGGCACTCTATTAGGACACATCATTACAAAAGAGTGGAATAAAACTTGATCGTGAAAGGGTAAAAGCTATAACTCAAATCTCATTCCTAGTAAATAAGAAGGTTATGGAATCTTTCTTAGGAAAGATTAATTAATTTTGCAAGTTCATCTTTGACTATGCTCAAATAGTTAAACCATTGCAGGAGATGATTTAAAAAAATGCAACTTATAAATGGAACAAAAAATAGAAATATGATTTTGCTCAAATCAAACAATTTATTATTGATGCACCTGCATTTGTTTAGTCCTGATTATGGCAAGTATTTCACGCTTTACACTTTTACTTCAAATTTATCTATCACGGTCGTATTGACCAAGAAGGATGCTGATGAAAATGAACATCCTATTTCTTTCATGAATGCTAGCTTATAGGGGTCAAAGCTAAATTACCTTGCCATCAATAAACAAGCTTATGTTGTATATAAGGTATTCAAAAATTTTAGGCCCTACCTCCTTACAACTCACACGATCATATATGTTCCTCATCCAGCAGTTGAAACACTTTTTGTGCAATAGGAGTTGGGTGAGAAGAGGGAAAATTGGATGACCCATTTGCAAGAATATGATCTGGAATTTAAGCCATTTCATACCATTAAGGGTCATGGTCTCTCTCAATTAGCAACAAAAGCAAGAGATGCTTTGAAGCAAGATCTTTCAAGATTGGAGCAAGAAATAGAAATGTATAACATTGAACAAGCTCCCTAGATGAGCTAAACGACGCCATGGTATTCATATATATAGCAATTCATAGAGCACGGCACCTTTTTTGTGCATTTATCGAACAAACAAGAGGGAAATCCGCCTCAAAGCTCTGTCTTATCAGCTCATTCATGGAGTGTTTTTTAGAAAGCACCATAATGATGTCTTGCTAAGATGCCTTAAGCCTTAAGACGCAGATAAGGTATTAAGAGATATGCACGATGGACCAGCAGGTAATCACTATGCAGGCGATAAAACTGTGCATAAAGTAATGAGCGTCAGTTATTATTGGCCCACATTATTCAAAATGGCTCTTGCTTATGCTCACAAGTGCCCAGCTTGTCAGATATGTGCCGACGGAGATCAAAAGTCAGTGTCCCCATTTATACCAGTAGAAGTTGAATAACCATTCCAACAGTGGGGATTAGATGTTATTGGAGAGATATTCCCACATTCATCAAAGCAACACTGATACATTTTAATAGTAATATATTATTTAACTCAATGGACATAATAGTTCCTTTAAGACAAGTTAACGACCAGGAATTCATCCAATTCTTAAAACGGAACATTATAACCAGGTTTGGCATTCCAACACCTCTTGTCTTTGATAACGCGGCTTATTTTTCTTTGCTAAAACTTTATGAATTCGCTTTAGAAAATGGCATTGTGTTAAAGCATGCATATAGCTATTACCCGCATGGAAATAGCAGAATCAAGAAACAAAAATTCTCATTTGCATAATCAAGAAAACCATTTTATTTTATCTTCTTGAGGCTGACTTGGTGTGGAGGTTACATAATTTATTTTTGACCCAAAAATAGTCCTTTTTACATCATTCGAAAGCCCAACAAGGGTCTCATAAAATATACAATCACTTTATTGACTCTTTATTAATCCTAGGAGTCCTCAATGGGGCTTTTGACTAATAAAATGATGACCTAAGCACGAAATCCATGACTTAATAAGTCACTGTAACAATAATAAATAATTCTTTTGACAAACACATTTTATGAAGACCAAACCTAGTTACATTTTTCAACACTATCTAGCCAGTCAAAATGAAGTGGACATAGCGTTCAAAATTTTGGTCAAAAATCGGTCAATAGTCTATGGTCAAACCAACCTTAGACTTGTGGTTAACCCTATAATCAACGTAAGTCAAACACCTTAGATTTCCTCGGTTTTGCACCCACAAGTGTGGCCTATATGACAGAGTAATAATAGATAAAAATCATAGTCAACAGTTGGTCAAAATGTATGGTCAATGCTCGTCAACGTTGCTCTATGTACTAGAAAAGACAACTATAGAAAATCACAGGAAATTCGTCCTCCAAAACTTTGCACATGTGGGAGCGAGATAGTTTCCCAAAGAAAGTTGAGTCCATCATGAGAGGAAAGAGAAAATCATGTGTGTGATGATGCCAAAATGGATTGAACTCGTCTTATATTTATACAAGTCAATGTGGGTCAAAATTCATGTCTCTTGGGATTCATGGGCCTACATGACTCTAGGGCTAACCTTGACCAAAACCAACATTATGGGCTTGACTTCAAAAATACATTTCTTCTTGTTAGAATCCATCGTGCCTTAGGTCAAAATTAGTCCTCTCGAGAAGAGGAATCCAATGCCATCATCATCTCATACAAAGGAGTTGTTTATAGTGGAATTTGACCTTAGTTTACAATTTTTAACAAAAATTCCCTCTTCACATTTGGTAGCAATCGAATCTGTGGTTATTCTTCATAATTTTCCACAAGGTAAAGATGTGAGGAGGGTTCGAATTATTGTGCCTGAAAGTCCGGATCAATTTTTTCCATGTGCTTACTTTGATGGGACCTCTGATGACTCAGGTATCTGTTGTGGTGGTGGCCTCATCTTACACATCTCTTGTACACACTCCTTCCATGTTTCCATGGGCTTTAGGTGGGGATCAAACAACTTTGACGAACTATTGTCATGCATATATCTTCTTTCTTTTGCTTAGGAACAGGGGTTTACAAATTTACAGATACGTGGTGATTCACTACTTGTGGTGGATTGGATTAACAAAGTTCTCCTATTTTGGATAACGTTTTTATGATAAAATCCTATTTTAACTCTTTCTCATATCACCAAATATTCAAGGAATGGGACTTAGAAGCTACTAGACTATCAAAATCAGCATTAACATTAGATTTAGGGATTTGGGAGATTGTTGAAGTTCATGATGGATCATCTTTCTCGTATGATCATCACTATAAGTGGGTGCTCATTCCTCCTCATCTGGGGGGACCAACATAATTTGGATTCTACCAATTTTTTTCTTTTTGTTATTTTCTTTTGATGATTCTCTAACTTATTTTAGTGATCCTTCCTGCATACTAGCAGACTATGTATCTCTATATTTATATTATATGGACTTTGGACTGATATTTTCACGACCTATCATGTGACTCTATGGTCGCTTCTGTCTATGACTTTAATTGTATCATGTTTCTATAGTCTTTTATACTTTATAGACTATTTTTGAAATAGTACTTGCATACACACTCAATTGTGTCTACAGAATGTAATTTTCATTAACCTTTAATAAAAATTACGTTTTTTCTATGGAATATATATATATATATAGAAGTCCAACCAATTTAAATTAAGTTGGGGTTCTAATTTCATGTTCTTAGTATAACCTAGAAGGATTTTATGTGGTTAGAAAGTAAGTCAAAACTAGATTAGAAGACCCAAAATTAGCAAAATATCATAAAATGGAGTGAACTAGAAGTGAAGTTAGAAATAAAATAGAAATAAGTAATAACTCTCCCATGAAAAATACTAAACAGTTAAACTCCAACAAGACTAAAATCCAACCAAGGGTAGGAGAGAGAAAAACGATAGCTAACTACTACAAAGTATGGAGGAAACGCATACTCACTGTAGGAAGTCCCATAGATGAGGTAGTAAAAAATTATTGGAGTGGAATTATTCATGTTGTCCTCTAACCAGTGTCCATTCAGTGCCTCATGTCATGTGAGGTGGCACACCCTGCTAAAAATAGACAATTCACCAAATGGTAGGAAATCTCTAATAATGAATTAAAAGTGGTTATAAGTTCCCCTAATAATGTATTAAGAGGGTGTAATTATGGCCAAAGTGTAGGTATTTATGAACTATTAAGTGCAATGCACCCAAAACACCCACCCTGAGCCTAATTGGGGAGTACGATGTTGGAATATTCAATTGTAGTACCTCTCTCTAGCCAATTGACCTTGATATGGCATTAACATTGATTTAGCCTTAAGGCTTACACAATATTCTTTTAGGACCTCAGGTTGAGGATCCAGATACCTGACTCTACTATTAGTAGATGTCATGGATGTGTTTATTTCTTATTCGGTGTTAGGATGTTGACGGATTTGATGGATATGTATGTTTCTATTGATGTTATGATGGTGATAGCTTTGACGGATATGTATGTTTTCTATTGATGTTATGATGATAATAGGTTTGTTGGATATGTATGTTTTATATTGATGTTATAAAGATGACAACTTTGATGGATATGTATGTTTTCTATTGATGGTATGATGATGATAGTTGTGATGGATGTGTTCCTTATGTTGGCTACTTACAGTAGTTATAATTCATGATGAACAATGATGTGGATGAATATGCCATTTTTATGATGTTATTATGACAATGACTAACACTATGAAACTTTTTTACTGGTGATTATCAAATACGACAGGAAACCATAAGATGCACTTGTGTGTGATGAGTCAACAACATCTGGTGTGATGGAAATGAATATTTTGTCCTTGAAATTTTTAAAGTTCAGTTTCAATCTTGCTATAAATTTTGATGACATGTTAGTGGTTGCAAGAACAAGTTATTTGCTTAGCCAAATGACTCACACATAGATGATAGGGCTATACAAATGGATGGAGCTGCATGGGAGGGGTGGGACAATGTTCCTGATTTCACCCGCTAGCATTTACATTGTGACTTGGTTTAGAAGGGTTGTTACACCTTCGCCTTGAATATCATGATGCCATGGAGGCAGGTCCCAAATCGGGTCACTCACAAGGATTTACTACGGGGCATGCATCAAGGTGGATTCCTTGATACCTAGCACCATTAGTCTCACTAGAGCGGGAAACACGAGAAATTATAGTGGTCTTTGTTTTTTATCTAAACTTTCCCCTCGTAGTCACTAGATACTTGAAGGGAAAGCGGCATGGTACCCTTGGAACTTCAAGGGAATTTATTGAAGGGCACGACCGAAGAACCCTTGGCATCATAAATAAATTGTTAGGTGTGGCACCCTTGGAACTTTGAAGGGAAGTTCTTGAAGAGCGCGACTAACCTAGCACCCTTGGCATTAAAAATAAACTATTGAATATAATCAAGATATGAAAATCTTACTAATTCACATCAGGTGGTAAATGAGGTTAGAACCAAGGAAATTAAACCGAGAATAAAACTTGGGTTAAAGGGAGAATAGGAAGAAATAAAAATAATGTACCTTGATAACTCTACCATTCCCATGCTATAAAATATTAGGTAGATAATGTACATAAATATTTTAAATAGGTAAAAGGGGGAAAGAGGGACATAGAGTTAATTATAAAAAGTAATCCTAAAATAGTTAAACTTCATTAAGAGAAGAGGGTGGTGAATTAAAATAAAGATTAATAAATCAAAATTACATCATTTTGGAGAACCTCCTATGGCAAGAGCCAACATAAGTATATCCATCTAAGAGGCAAATTCAGTTGATTTAGGATCTAGTTAAGGGACCAAATCTAAGACTTATCAATTGACTTCAGTAAGGAACACAAATTAAGGAGTAGAAAAGGAGGATAAAGAGGCAACTAGGAGAAGAAATAGGGAGTCTTCTTAAGGTGAGGAAAAAAAATATTATTTAGAATTGAAATTTAAGTTAATAATTTTGGAGAGCCTTGGTGAGAGGGTGACACATGTGTGGATGAATAATCAAACTTTTGTATTAATAAAAAAAATTAATTATGCATGAAGTTCCAAGTGTCACTTATGAAGTATCTTATAAAAAAAAGGGGTAAGCAATGGAAAAGGGGACTTTTTCTTACCCTATTGTTGGATGGATGATATTATGTCAGTGTGAGTGGCTATGAGCTATAGTTGAGTATATTCAGGTAGATGAATTTAGAGAGGGGACTCTTTATCAAGGAGTGATCACCTCTATCAACTTCCTCCATTGTACAACCCCATTGCAGATTGGTTGTCCACGGGGAAGAAAAGTACCTAAGGAGTAGGTTGGGAGGTGAACCAATGGATCACTACATTCGGTCATAGCACATCAGCATTCACACTTGGAGGCAGATGACAGCAAGGGAGTGCAAGTAACAATAAGGTCAAGATCGAATCTCCTCCCTTGGTGAATGGTACCTATGGTATTTATGATGTTCTATTATATGATTTTGTTATGCTTATAGTTAATAGTATTATTTTTTCTTCGGGTTATATTGTTCTTTTCTTTAGATAATTGCATTTCATTATTTACATATTGAATTCTACCACAACATCATAACATTATTCAACAACATATGCAATTATACAGAAAGAATAATATCATCATCAATGCAGTGGAACATAAAGGAACAATAGAAGAAAAACATTCACACATAGAGACATTAGGATTGGTCAGAGACTAGTGAAAAACCCCACAAGGGGGAAAACCATTTCAAATTCTTCTTCTTATTAGATATTCATTTAATGTTTCAGCAAAGAGAGAGTACAATGATCCATATCTTCAACCACAAAAACTATCCAGAAAAATCAACCAAACAACATCCAAGAGATGAACCCATCAATGCTAATAACCAAAACCCTGATTTAGAAGCTTGCGATCAATTATTAATATTTACGAACAACTGTTGAATTATGCAGTCAACTGATGAAATAAAACCCTAATTTCCAGCCGCACAGAGAGAGTGTACGTGTGTTCGGTTTAAACCCTCCAAACGCACTCATAAGCCTACATGTATGCACTTTCAACCTAAAATTCCATATGACAACCCTTTAGTTGCAAATAAAAACCCTAGATCACAAGTGTGCTTCAGACCCTACAATTTCAGACTTCTATGAACCAATCTCCATGAACCACTTTAGACCTATGTGAGCCAAACCAAAGAAAGAAGAATGATGATGATGTTGAGGGTCCCTTGACTTGTATTTATAGCCATCTATGGGTGTCCAGATTCTCTTTTAGGTCAACCTGTTCTTTTTTGCACATGTGAGTTTCCATAATAAAAATATATTCTTCCTCAACTAAATTAAATTCTTCCAAGGGGGTCTTCATTGATGAAGAAGATTGTCCAAACAAGGGAATTTCTCCCTGAGCTACCAAAAATTAACACTCCTTCTCAGCTAGGGAGAAATTATTGACTACAACATGTCTCATCACATGTATCTTATCAGCAAACGTCATCACTCTATATCTTGGCTCATCTATGCTCATCTATGCTCATCTTTGTTCATCTCTACTCATCCCTTATCATAGTTTCTCATCTCTACTCATATGTTGAACACTCGAGAATCTAAAAGAGGAAGAATTTAACATCGGAGGGGATCCAAATCTACCACCCTATATCCATCGGGGAGCCACTTCTACCACTAAAAATCACTACCAATGAGAAGCCAGTGTTGCTACCCAGGAATCTCTCCCAGCGAGGAGCAAATGCTACAACCCAGGAAAAACTGTCAACGGGGAGCCAATGCAATGACCCAGGAAACTCTACCAGTCGAGAGTCAATTTTATGACCTGGGAAACTCTGCCAGTGGGGAGCCAACATTGTGACATGAGAAACTCTTCCAACGGGGAGCCAATGCTACGAACTGGGAAACCACAGACAATAGGAGGGATGCCACTTACTTTATGAGGTAAGGATCGTGGCAATCCCACTGCCTTGTGATAATAGGAGGGATATCACTTAGAATAAATGGTCAGGATCATGCATATCCTATTATCTACTAATATTTACAACATGACCCTAAAGAGTTAGTGGTATAACACTTGCATCTCTAGCTTGAGTTGGATGCCACTTACCATAAATAGTAAGAATCATGCCTAACTCAAGCAAACAGCACCCATTAGCTAAATGGGTGGGAAAGGCAGATGCCAACTGGGGTATACTCAGCATAGACCAAGATAAGGGAGCAACATATTCCACCCTATGGGTGACATATAGGGTTGATACTCTATTTTCAATGATCCCTCAACCCCAAGAGCCTTACATCTTAATTCCTCACACTGGGAGCTCAAACAAGGGGGGAGATTTGACTTAGTGTCCTCGATCAACCTAGACCCTTACTTCGGAGGGTCACATTCATCAATCCATGTTGCTCTCTATAGATCAGAAACATATCATCGTGCTCATATATGGTACCATCTTAACCAACTCATTCAAGAGTTCAATCACACTCCCTCATACATTACCAAGAGAAGCATTCCTCTGCTTTCATGTTCATGTAGGACATCACATCAAATATTATGCTAAAATAAATACATGTTATAAAAGAATACCTTATTCATCCTCCCTCTCAGGGAGGCAACAACCACAAGCCTAAGCTTGTCTCATACATCAGTATCGTCTCAATCTATGAAGATATCATTGTCCCGACAATATACGGGATTCTCTACCTATCGAATATCACTCTTGTTATCATAATATATCACTATCATATCCAAAACCTACTCAAACAACTCTCCAAAAAGTTTTCTTAACCAAACTTCCCAACAACTATCCATGCTAACAACAATTTACTCAACCTCGACTGTGCTTTTATTTCCTACTCATCCATGATATCATTGCAGACCCCAAGCTAAAGCCGCACCTAGATGTGCTCTTTCTAATTCCGGCCCAATCATCAGTGTATCCATGTAGACTCATATCTCCAAAGGTATATCTCACAATCTTTCATCTCAAACTCATATGTTATCTCTCTCTTACGCTCAATCAGAGACTCACTACCTATCAAAAATAGATCATCAAGATATAAAATCAAAATCAATGGCATAACCTGGACCAACTTATAGTTTCGGATTAGAACTGCTTCTAGGCTTCACCAAGTAAATGTCAATGTGGACATGCCAAGCTCGAGGAGCTTGCTTCAAACCATACAATGTTTTATGATCATAGAACTCTCCATCATTTGCTCCATGTATGTAGGTCTATCATACTCTGGTGCGCTTTTGGCCTTGTGCATAATATTTTAGTTTTTGTATCCTACAGGCTCAACCAGACCCAAAAACCTTAATCCATGCGGTTGGGAGGCTTATAACCACACCCTTAAGCCTTTCTCCAAATGGTTAGGGATTGGACTAGGAGAAACCATCTCTGCTTAGATAAGAACTTGCCAAAACAACATCATATGATTATTCATGGTCAGAATTATTTCCTTCAACAGCGAAGTGTCTACTTTTCAAATAATGATAAGTGTTGGGATCTCATCAAGAGTCTCTCCCTCTTAATGGGAAGCTTCTTCAATCATCATTATTCACAACATCAACCTATTTATCATAATATTGTCATGATACATAAATATTGTTAGATCACAACCTATATCAGGTTCTCAAACATATATCATAACAAGCCATCATCAATTTCTTCATCATCACATATGTACATTCCATCAAACATTCATGAGGGGTTAGTGTCATTTAAGTTTACCTTCATACTTCAAGGATCATAATCACAACATCAAGTCAGGGCATCTAATTTTACCACTTTTCATATTTACTTAAAAAAACCTTACCAATATCAACAAGAGTATCAATCTTATTGTCACACTTTCATTATGCTTACAGCCATTAACACTAGGATCAAGTTACCATATGCCAAAATCAATGTTTCTAGTCAACTTTTAAAATCAGGAAATCCACCATGTCTTGCCAAATAGGGGCACCAATATATCACATGTACTAGAAATCAAACTTACTTTCATATGCATACATGAGTCATTACTTATACCTTAGGGTTTAACTTTCCATCCACTATTGCATACATCCCTTGTAGTATTCATGTACCTTTGCAGCTTGTAACACTTATTTGTCATTTGCAGTTGTAGCACTTTGTCATCTTTCCACTAGCTCTTCTCTTCCTACAACCTAGATGATCCTCAAGAAGGATCTACTTATCACATCTCATCTAGAGGTTATAACTATACATATACTCAAATATTCATGCCAAAAGTACAAGCAATAACCAAAATAACATAAATCTAAAAAGGTACTTATATTTAACAAGTGATCATCTCCCTCTTAAACCAGACTTTAAGAGATATTACTTTCAATTATCCATGTGACAAATCTTTCTTCAATATTACCAATCATCGTTATAAAAAATCAGGCCTCATCTAGGGTTACATTGTATCTATCCCATGTGCTAGAAAAAAAACTCAAGCCTTTATCATACTCCAAGGTTGTTTCCAAACCCTAACCTTAAGATAACCATCAAACCCTAATAACCAAATTGCATATGGTTTCCTTCAAACCCTAGTATTCTTTTAGGTTTCCTCCATCTTCTCTTACTCCCATCAAATGTGTCTTCTCAGGGGTATCTCAATGAATTTCCTCTAGCCCAACTCTGATTCCATGTTAACTTTCTCTTAGAGCCATATTGTTCTTTGATTTATATAATAGCAATATCATTTCATTATTTACATATTGAATTCACCCCATAGAATCATAACATTATTCAAAAACATATGAAATTATATAGAAAGAAAAATATCATCATCATTGCAGCGAAACATAAAGGAACAATAGGAGAAAAGCATTCACAGATAGATACATCAGAATTGGTCAAAGACCGGGGGAAAACCCCACAAGGGAGAAAACCCTTTCAAATTATTCTTCTTATTAGATTGTCACTGAATGTTTCAGCACAGAGAGAGTACAATGATCCATATCTTCAACCAAAAAAATATCCAACAAAATCAACCAAACAACATCCAAGAGATGAACCCATCAATGCTAATAATCAAAATGTTGATTTAGAACCTTGCGTTCAATTGTTAATATTTGCAGTCAACTGCCAAAATTTGCGGTCAACTAATGAAATAAAACCCTAGTTTCCAACTACATGGAGAGAGTGTACATGCGTGGTTGAAACCCTCCAACTGCACTCATAAGCATGTTTGTCTACAGTTGCAACCGAAAATTCCCTGTGACAACCCTGCGGTTGCAAATCAAAACCCTGGATCACATGTGCGAACTTTGGACCTTGAAATTTCGGACTTGTACGAACCAATCTCTGCCAACCACTTCAAACTTGTGTGAGCCAAACCGAATAAAGAAGAATTATGATGATGATTTCCAAATGAGGACCACATGACTTATATTTATAGCCATCCATGGGTGTCCAATTTCTCTTTTGGTTTGACCTGTCCTTTTGTGCACATGTGAGTTTCCATAGTAAAAATATATATTTCCTCAACCAAATTAAATTCTTCCAAGGGCTAACAGGGATCTCCTTGATGAGGAAGAATGTACGAAGGAGGTAATATGTCCCTTGATTTGCAAAAAATTAGCAAATAGAATGTATAATAGATGATATGTGGAATGTATTATAATCCATGGATGTTGATGTAAATGCTTTAATATCTCTGACCTTCCAATTTGTATTTGCTTATAGTTGTATTCCTAATTTATCCGCATTGTGTTTATATATATATATATATATATATAAAGAGTACATTCAATTTTATCAACATCAACTCCCTGGTTTATTAGCACCAATTGAAAGGAAGCACCAACTCCCTAGTTTATCAGCACCAACTGAAAGGAAGCACCAAATCCCTGATTTATCAACACCAATGGAAAGAAAGCACCAAATCCCTAATTTATCAGATGAAAAGCTTGTACAAGAGTCAATATTAGTCAAATAAATTCTAACTTCTTAGCAATTCCTCCTTTGTCCTTGACACAAGTACTTGATTTCCCAAACATGACTTTCTTAGCAACAAAACTTCCTTTAACAAATGATCCTTGAAATCAGCCTCGTAATCAATAGAACTCAAACTCAACAGGTCCCAAACTAAGATTGAAACCTTCAAAAATTGTGCCAAAAATCCTTGCGAAATAAGCATTATAAGATTTCCAATATAGCCCAAAAACCCTTCAAAAATGTGTCAAAAATCCTTTCCCACAAAGTCTATCGAAATCAGTGCATCTTCACTTTTGGTTCATGAGGTATGAACCTTAGAATTCCTTCTTTTCTTCACTTATTTGAATAGATCTGAATTTTCTTGACCAAGCAACTTGAAATTCTCCTTATTGCACCTATTTATAGTGCATTTGGGGTCTATACTAGGCCGACTTGTCCACTGGCTTGTACGACTGGCAGAATGTATAGTGAATATTTGAAAAATCATTTCTCGCCAACCATGAGGAGTTAGATGGAGTGTCATATACCATTAGAAAGAAATAAAAATTAATTTTCCAACCATATATGTTATGCTTTCATTTGATCTAGTTAAATGGAGTAAAAATACATTCAAAGATAAGGTATCCAAATGGGGCATCAAAAATCAAAAAAATCATTTCTCCTCAACCATGAGGCATTAGAAGGAATGCCATATACCATTATAAATGTATCAAAATAATATTTGCAATCATATATGTTATGATTCTGTTTGACATAGGTAAATGGAGTAAAAAACATTCAAAAATAGGGTATCCAAATGGAGAATCAAAAATCTAAAAACAATATTTTGAAATACGTTATTTGAATATTTAACTTTCTCTTTCATTTGGACAGTGTTTTACATCAATGATAACTTCTTTCAACAATCTCCCTTTTGTCATTGATGGAAACCATCATACTCCTGTTGTGATCATGCTCCCCCTATCTTCATTCTTCTTAATATTTCTCTCCCCATTTGACATCAATGGAAAAAGGTAACTCCCCCAACATTGTTTCTCCCATTGTCTTTCTTTGTTGAAGATTGTGCAAATAAATTTGGAGAATAAATTACTCCATGTTTATGTATGAGGTACTCAAATGTCTCTATGATAAGTGGTTTTGTGAATATGTCTACAATTTGTTACTTCATCCCAATAGACTCTAGCTTGATATTCTTTTCTACAACTTACTCCCTTAGAAAGTGAAACTTGGTAGGAATATGTTTGGTCATGGAATGCATCACTAGATTCCTAGAGATGTTTATTGCATTGGTGTTGTCACAAAGTATCGGAAAAGGCTCATCATATTTTACTTATATGTCTTAAGTGGTTCTCTTTATTTAAAGGACTTGAATACAACATATTGTTGTTGCAACATATTATGCTTGTGTTGTGGACAAAGATACCAAATATTTCTTCTTTCTCAACTAGGATACTAAACAGTCTCCCAAGTAGAAGGCTTCTCCACTTGTACTTCTTTTTCCATCTATACTTCCTGCCCAATTTGCATCTATATAAGCTATCGTTGTCAATTCCTTTCCTTTCAAATGCCACAGCCCAAAGTTTGTTGTTCCTTTTAGATATTTGAAGATCATTTTCACTGCCAGAACATGAGTTTCCTTTGGTGTTGCTCAAAATATTGCAACATGTATAATAGGTCACATTACAACTAGTCTTGATGTTGTCATATAGAGTAGGATATCAATGATTCATCTATAGTATTTGATCCACTTCCTTGGATTTGTCTTCTTTGCTCAACTTTCCTCTCGTGACCAAGGAGTGCTCACATTTTTGTAGTCTTCCATTTTGAACTTCTCAACATTTATTTGATGCACTTGGTTTGAGAGATGAAAAATGCCTCCATCTAGCTAATATATCTAGAGTCCTAAAAACAAAGAAAACTCCATCAGTAAATACATTTCAAATTTATTTTGCATATCTTTTGCAAAGTTCTTGCTTGATCTATCATCATCATTTCCAAAGATGATGTCATCAAATTATACTTCAATTATGATCATATTGTCTAAATCTTCCATTATGTAGAGATTATTTTCTGCATTTCCCTTTCTAAATCCTTCTTGTTGTAAATGCATGTTGAATATTGAGTACCAAGCTCTAGGGGCTTTCTTAACTCCATACAAGGCTTTCTTCAATATACAAACATAGTCTTCATATTTTGATAATAGGAATCCTTCTAGTTATTCCATGTAGAATTCTTCTTCTAGATCCCCATTAAGAAAAAAATGATTTTACATCCATCTGACACACTTCGATTCTTTTAGAACATACATAGGCCAATAACATTCTGATTGCTTCCATTATGGTTGCTAGAGAAAAAGTTTCCTCAAATTATATCCCTTCAAATTGTGCTTATCCCTTGCACACTAGCCTTGCTTTGTTTCTGGTCACCTTTCCATCTTCATTTAGTTCGTTTCTGAAGACCCATTCTTGAGAAATCAATAGGTAGGTAAAAATGACGCTTTATCATACTTGATAATTACCTGTGAAATTATTGTTGTCTTATTGTTATTACATTTGTGTTCTTATTTTCATCAAACAATTAACAAAACTCAAAAATATGGAGATCATATAGAACAAGAGACACAAGATACAGGCTCCAAGCCATGGCAAAACCCCCATAAGGGGGAAAACCCAGAAAATTTCCTCTTCTTATAGAATCAAATCAAAGTGAGATATCCAAGACCCAAGACCAAGACAAAAATAGCCACAGAGACCCAATTCAGCCCTCCAACCTTGGAATCATCATGATAAGAAATGTCTTTGGAGCTTGCATTAATATACACCTTCGAAACTCACATTGACCATAGAAAATATATCCATAAAACTTCCATCAACCATTAAGGAAACACCAAAAAAGACTTGCATCAATCACAGAAGATGAGCCACAAGAGACCCGCATTAATTACGAAAGATGAGCCACAGGAGACTCGCATCAATTACAAAAGATGAACAGCAAAAATTTGCATCACTTACAAATTCTTTGCTACAAAAAACTCGCAAATCCTAGTCCAAAAAACTCGCAAATCCTTGGCACAGAGAACTTGCATATCTTTCCACATAAAATCAAAGAATTTCTTTCCAAAATGAAGGAGAACATGTGCCAATATATATTTGTTTGTCTATATGAAGGGTCATGTCTTTTGCAAAGGCCAACCTGTCCATCTAGAGGGTTGAGTTCGTCTTATGGAGGAAAAAATTACTTATTCCTTTTTCTTTACAAGAAGTCCAAATAGGACTTTGACTCAACAAATCTTAGAAACATGAAGAACATGTTTGACTAATGAAATAATAATATAAAAAATTTCTTCTTTTTTCTTTTAAATGAAATACATATTGATACAAGTACAATTATGAAGACTGAAGCTAGTTACACTTTTCAACACTTCCTGATAACTAGGGAGGTATTCATAATTACACAACAGGATAGAAGGATACTCAAATTGAAATATTCTCATAAGAAGAGTACATACTGATTGTTGGAAATACTGAGAGGGGGGTGAATCAGTATTTCTTAGCAATTAGCACTTTTTAATCTTTTTTCAAAGAATTAGTTAATCTTTAGTTATTATTATTGTTCTTCTTCAGATGATCATAAACAATAATCAACAGTAGAAAACACCATACAACAATGCAAAAAGATAAAACAGAGGACACAAAGATTTTTAGGTGGAAAACCCCCTCCAAGTCAAAAACCACCGAACACTTCTTTAGTAATTGTCTTCTCTCTGCTAAAATAAAATTGATTACATCAAGATTTCAGCTACAACCTATAGGATGCTACTAGACCCTAATATCTTGTTGCAACCAGAAGGACGCCCCAACGCCCTGTAGATGAGGCCATAACCTGATGAGTGCCCCAACACTCTATTTACCAGTTGTTGTTGGAGAGGATGCTTCGTTGCCTTGTTATTTTATCAGCCACAACTGAATGGATGCCATGACACCCTATGCAAGCCACAACTTTCCCTAGCACACCCTACCACCATGAAGTGTTCTCAACCCACAACCGGAAGGTGACTCCAATCACCTGCCTTGTCAAGCTAAAAGACCATGTTTCACAATTTTCAGACTAGATCCCCTTGTGCTTTGAATCAATACTAGAATGTTATAAAGAAGACACTATTGCTATGTATAACCTATCAAGTCCTGGTAGCCACTAACCATTGTACAATACTGATCACTACATAATGCTTCTCAATTGATCACTGCACATCAAACCCTAACTATCAATGCTACCAAATCAACTAAAAACTACACAAGCTAACCACTGCTCATCATCATTGTATAACCTGCAACCACTGCACTGCACATGAATATATGAGTTTTCATGAGCTCAAAAAACTGGATACCAACATCATTGTCCCAAACTTCCTATACTTCCACATGTAAAGAGTGATGATAGCTCAAACCAAGGTGCCTCAAGTCATCCCTATGAGCACCTTGCAAATCTCTCAAACTTGGCCCAAGGAGGGCTATCAACATATGTCTTTCCACTTATATTGTTGATCACATATTAAATACTGCTATTCATATCCCATGCGAATAAGTTGTACAACAAGGTTATTAACACTTGTTATGAGTCATGTTGGTACAGCGGAAACAATGAATTAATAAAACCCACAAATGGATCTATAAAATCCAACAATCGCCTCGCGGAACACCCCTTTGGCTTGGACCTCCGCTTGCCCCTATCAGAACCCAAAATCTTTGAAAACAATGGCTTTTCCTTTTCGAGATCCAAAAGACCCTTCAAAACATTAAAACCGGGCTTAAACGCCTTTTCCAACAATTATATGTGTATTGCCACAGATCTAGATTTGACCGATCGGATGGTCAGGATCCAATCACAGTATCAGCAATCAGTCAACACAAGGCTTCTTATATCGACGCTTTTCCTTTGGTCCGATGCGATATCGCTATCGCTATCGGTGATTTACAATGGCTGCTTTAATATATATATAACGCCGCCCCGATATGTCGATGCGATATATATATAATATATATTATATATATATATATATATATATATATATATATTTATATATATATATATATATATATATTTATTTATATATATATATCGGCAATCGGACTTGTTAATGCTTTCGCGATGCGACAAGGAAAATACAAAGGCCCAATGCGATTGGGTTCTACAGACCCGATAAAAATAAAACTCCGGCCTATAATCACTTGAGGTCTGAGTTCTCCGTTTAGGCATGTTTTAGCGTGGCACTTAGTGTATTTTGGTATTTACCCTGCGGAACCAGAATGAAAGATTGTGCTCACCAATCAATCCTTTTATGCGACAATTCTCTTAAAGAAACATGAAATACATAGGCCTGCATTGATATTACATTGATTTAAAAGGAAAACCAAACATTCGAGGCCTCCACGGTGTTTCTGGGAAAACTAGTGTCTTTTCAATCTGCTAGTCCCACTAAGATTGGTAGCTATCTTAGAAACAAACAAGCAAAGAAATTTGTGATTTCCTTTTTGTATGATAGATAAGAGAGAAGCAAAGAGGACCAACCTGGATCTTCTGCTTGGTCTGACCACCATTCACCTTTGTTTGCAACGCATAGACGAAGCAAAGGAAGGGTTGTGTCTAAACGAAAGCAAAAAATCCTACCTAATCTCAGTAGTTCCTTAGCTTTTAGTGTAGTTAGCTCTGTAGTTTGGTTGTTTCTAGCCTACATAAAAAAGCCAATGAGCACATGTTATCATAGAGTTCAAGCTCAATAAAAAATAAACCTACCAATGAGAGACATCTTTAACGACTGGAATGAGCAATGTTTCCTCCATGTTCAAGCTCGTTAAAAAATAAACCCACTACTAAGCATATGTTAACACAAGGTTCAAGCTCATTAAAAAATAAACCCGCCTTCACAAGGTTCAAGCTTATACTTCTTCTATCGTCTATACTTCCTGCTTAATCTGCATCTATGTAAGTTATTGTTGTCAATTCCTTTCCTTTTGGATACGACAACCCAAAGTCTATTGTTCATTTTAGATATTTGAAGATCCTTTTCACTGATAGAACATGAGTTTCCTTCGATGTTGCTTGAAATATTGCAACCTATCCAACTGCTTGCATTACATCTGGTTTTGAATTTGTCACAAAGAGTAGGCTACCAATAAATGATTTATAGAGTATTTGATCCATTTCCTTGGTTTCATATTATTTACTCAACTTGCATTTGGTGACCATAAGAGTACTCATAGGTTTTCAGTCTTCAATTTTGAACTTCTTCAAAATTTATTTGATTCACTTGGTTTGAGATATGAAAATGCCTCCATCTAACCAAGATATATGCAGTCCCAAAAATAAAGTCAACTCCCCAAGTAAAGACATTTCAAATTCATTTTGCATATCATTCGCAAAGTTCTGACTTAATATATCATCCTCACTTCCACTTAAGACAATGTCAACAATGTATACTTCAATGATGATCATATTGTCTTGATCTTCCTTTATGTAAAGATTATTCTATGCATTTCCCTTTTTGGAATCCTTGTGGCTACAAATGCAAGTCCAATCTTTAGTACCAAACTCTAGGGGCTTGCTTAAGTCCATACGGGGCCTTCTTCAATCTACAAAAATTATCTTCATTTTTTGATAATAGGAATCCCCTAGTTTTTCTATGTAGACTTCTTTTATCTCCACATTAAGAAATTTTGATCTTACATCCATCTGATACACTTTAATTATTTTGGAGAATGCATAGCCAATAGCATTCTGATTGCTTCCATTCTAGCTACTATAACAAAAGTTTCTTCAAATTATATCCCTTGAACTTGGTCATTTCCTTTGCACACTAGCATTGCTTTGCTTTTGGTCACCTTTCCATATTTATTTAGTTTTTTTCTGAAAACCCATTTTGTACAAATCACATTTATGTTCTTGGGTCTTAGAACAAGTTCCTATGTCTCATTCTTCTCAATTTGATTTAGTTTTTCTTCCATGGCCTTGATCCAATGTTCATCATTTCTAGCTTCCTCAAAGTTCCTTGGTTCAATTATGGACAATGGAGATAGATTCCCTTGCTAAGGTGCTTATGCTTGTTTTCTTCTTTTGGTTTCTACTCTTGCACTCTTCTCCCCAATGATATGTTTTGGTGGATGATTCTTCTAATATCAACACTTAGGTGTCTTGGAAGGTGTATAAAAATCTTGTTGATTATCTGCTTTTTCTTGTTCTGCCTCGAGATGCTTCTCTTCTTGGTGTTCCTCTTCTTCTTTTTCATCATCTGGCTTTGGTTCTTCCTCTTTTTTCTCTTCAAAGATGTGTGGGTTTTTTCTTCCTTTCTTAGTTTTCAACAAGTTTGTTTCACCAATTTTTGCATTGATGATTTCTACTATATTTTTTATTCTAAAATTGTAGCAATTGTATGCTTTGTTTTTGAGTACCCAACAAGTATGTTTTCATTCATCTGAGAGTCATTTTTTCCTAACTTTTGGTCATCCCTCTTTATGTAACATTTGTATCCAAATTTTTTGAAATGCTTGAAACTAGTTGGCCTTTCCTTCCACAATTTGTATCGATTTTTGTCGTTATTGCTTATGAGCAATCCTCTATTCAAAATGTGAACAACTATAGAAATTACTTCAACCCAAAATATATTACTTAGCTTGCATTCGTGCAACAAATTTCTAGCCATCTCATCCACACTTTTATTCTTTCTTTCAACAATTCCATCTTTCTAAGGAGTTCTAGTTGTTAAGAAGTGTCTTCTTATTCCATGTTCTTAACAGTGGTCATTGAATACATTTGAAGTAAATTCTCCTCCACTATTTTTATCTCAAGCATTTTATTTTCAAATGTATTTCATTTTTAACAAGTTCTTTGAATATTTTGAAATTTTCAAAAGCTATAGACTTCTTTTTAAGAAAACAAACCCAAGTCATCCTTGTGTAGTCATCAACACGTAACATGAAGTATCGTTCATCATCTAGTCCTTTTGTTCTTGTTGGCCCACATAAATTGGTATGTAAAAGTTCCAATGGTTTTGTCATGGAATGTTCCTAAGATTTGAACTCAACTCTTGTTTGTTTTCCATGTTGACAATACTTCCACATAGTATTTGAAGGTTTTGTAATTTCAAGCATATCCCTTACAGTTTCCTTCTTGTTGATCATGAAAATATTATCAAAGTGTATATTCCCCAATATCCTATGCCAAATCCAACTTTCATCTTCCTTTCACAGGTAACATCTTTCCTTTCCAATCTCATTTAGGATGTATATGTTGTTTGGGGTTCTTGTTGTTGTTGCAACCAAATCCCCTAATCCTTCTTTCCTTATTTCACATTCTTTTGACTCAAATGGAAGTGTTTGTCCTTAATCACACATTTGGCAAACACTTAGCATATTATGATTCATATCTTAAACAAGTAAAACATTTTCCTCCACTTCTTCTTTGTTTCCAAGGCTAATTGTGACCTTCCCTATAATTTTGGTAGAGATATCATTCCAAAATTTGAATATTACCAATTTCTTTTGTCTCCAATATTACCAATTTTTTTTGTCTCTAGTCATATGCTTTGAGCATCCACTATCAATATACCATTGATTTCTTTGTGCATTGGGCTTGTAGAGCAAGCCCACATTCCTCAACCTTCAAATCTTCCTACTTGTATTTCCAAGTTCTTGGTTGTTCCTTCATATGATGGATAGGAGCTTTCCTTGTTTCCCTTAAAGGAACTATCAAATTGCTTCTACAATTTTTGTTTGTATCCAAAAGTGTTGCATTTGTAACATTCAATTTCATAACTAAGAGCGCCAAAACTATAATATTTTTTGTTGAAAACCTCATGAGGGTTTTTATCATAACTTCCTTCATATTAGTTCTTGGATTTTCGTATATGTTTCTTGTGCTTATAACCCTTGCATAAGCGCTACAGTTTGTAGCCTTATGCCCAAAATTCTTTTAAGAATAACACACTCCAAGGAAAATATTATGGAACCTGAGCATAGGTGCTCTTCTTGATGGTGTTGTCCTTCTGAAGCCATGCTCTTCTTGAATCTTCTTCATTGTTAGTTGTTGCATGTTCTCCTTTAGCAGCTTGTATTCTTCCTTCTTGATAGGACCCTTGAGCGCATCAACATAGTTTCTGTGATTTTCTTCATTTTTTGTCATCATAGAGATTGAACCTTTATCAGTGTTATTTTTTTTAATCCTAGTCTAGACCTATCATTGAATGGTTTCTAGTTGTTGATAATTTCATCCAGTATTTTAATATTATTTTCATTCTTAGAGAATTTTCGGCGAAATCACATAAAAAATCATTTGTCGACGCGTTTCGAACCAACCAGTGTGGTTCATCGTCATGACAAGTTGAAGAACCGATCCAGCTTAGCTTGTTAAATAGTTTGGGTAGAGACTTCAACGGCTAGATTGATAATGGCTAATTCTAACCTTATGACCCCAGTGAAATAAATAATATTCTTGCTATATTTTTAATTATTATTATTCTTAGAAATTAGTTAAATTAGGTCAAATATATAATTAAAGTACTCTTACTAGCTAGAAATTCATTTGTTTTAATTTATAAATATAAT
>APFE030914702.1:138619-160712 GCA_000404065.3 Pinus taeda | reverse complement strand
ATAAATTATTAAATTGTAATTATATATGTATAGATTATATACTTGATTAATTTACTTTCAAACGAACCATTAAAATTGAAATGATAGATAAAAATAATTATTAGATAGATATATAGATGAACCAATAATATTATTTTATTCTGAATTGGATCGTTATATGTATATATATATACATTTATTAATAAACAATTATATTTAGTTAAATAAACAAATGAATTTCTAGCTAGTAAGAGTACTTTAATTATATATTTTACCTAATCTAACTAATTTCTAAGAATAATATTAATTAAAAATATAGCAAGAATATTATTTATTTGACTGGGGTCATAAGGTCAGAATTAGCCGTTATCAATCTAGTCGTTGGAGTCTCTGCCCAAACTATTTAACAAGCTAAACTGGATCAGTTCTTCAACTTGTCCTGACGATGAACCACACTGGTTGGTTCGAAACGCGTCGACAAATGATTTTTTATGTGATTTCGCCGAAAATTCTCTAACAATATTATGGATCACAGAAGTCTAAATTCCTTAATTATTTTCATTGTTTTGTTGGATATCCTTCTTTTGGAGTTGCTTCCTCAAGGAGGTTATCTCAGCGTCTAGATTCCTAGTTATTCTCTCCTCTTCCATATATCTCTTGAGTGTTTCTCCAATCATTGTGGATTCTACTAATAGTACTTTCAAATTTATGATATTCTACTTAGTCTATTCAAAGTTCCTGTTGGGACTTTGTAAACTCTCTTTTAGTTTCTTTACCTCTTCCTTGAGTATGCAATTTTTCTTTCTTGTTCTTCTTTGATCACTTAAAGCACTAATCAATTATACCACGAGATCCACTTCTTCTTCTTTATAATTTCCTTCATAGCTTTCAGGGGTTTCATTTTGAGCATTTAATGCCATAAAAAACACTCTATTGAAATCATCGTCAGTATCAACATCTTCATCAAATGAGCTACTTTCTTCTCTTGAATAGACTTTTCTTAAAGAATTTTCCTTTGTTTTGTCTTTTGTTCCTTTTTTTATATTTCTTTTCTTTTTTATAAATGTCTTCTTCATCATTATATGACCCCTTTGCAAAAGAACATTTAGAAGCATAATGACCAATTCAACCACATTAAAAACATTTTAAAGGAAGCTTATCTTTATATTTTCCAATTCCTCTTTTCAAATTTTTAAAAAAATTGGCTTCTTCTTCATCGCTTGAATCATCACTACAACTAGAGCTTGTTTTTTTACTTTTGTTTCCTCTTCCTTGTCTTCTTGGAGACCTTGAAACATGCTTCCCTTTTAGATGGATTTTCATGTTATATCCTCCTTTCATATGATATAAGAGTCCATGTAGCTCAGTCATACTCAACATAGCTATATATTGTCGTTCTTCTAAAGTTAAGATTTTAGAATCAAATCTCATTGGGAGAGATCTTAGTAGCTTTTGAACGATGGTTGTATTTGCGATCTTCTCTCCTAGTCCTCTCATAGTATTCACAATCTCATCAACCTAGAGAAAGTAAGTTGCGGTGTCTTCATATTCCTTCATATTTAGGTGTTCAAACTATCCTCTATAAGTTTGAAGCTTTGCCCTTTTGACCTTTTCATCTCCTTCATACTCATTCTTGAGCTTGTACCATATTTCCTTGGTTGATTCACAATGCATAACCTTGAAAAATTATGATCATGTCACCCTCCTAGAATGGCATACATATCCTTTGAATTACTTTCAGAGACTCTTCTTCCAACCAAATCTATTGGATTAGAGGTTCGTACCTTGTATTCATTTAGAATAGCTTGAGAAACATCAACTCCTTGGGCTTGTAAAAACAATCTCATCCTTATGCTCCAAAAGGCATAATTTTGTCCATCAAACAATGGTATACCATGTTTGGTGTATTCTCCTTGCTTGTCCATGAGTTTTACTGAGATATACCTTCCAATGGTCTAATTGTTTCTAAAGGAATCCACTTTGGAACTAATTGTTGGAATATTTAACAATACTAAGAGGGTGGGTAAACAAGTATTAACATTTTTTATCTTCAAAAACTTGTCAATGCATCCATTACTATAAAGAAAGGCACTTAAATATACAAAACACAAATATTTTTTATGTGAGTACATTCAAATTTATTAGTACCTATTACACTGGAAAAGACCTCCTCATCGGCTCAGAGGAGAAGACCAACTTGGACTGAAGTAAAACCCTAATCCTAATCCTAATCCTATCTCAATTAAGCAAATATAGATCTAACCCCACTGAGAGCAAGATATTTAAATGATTAGGATTTAAATATGTTTGGCTTATAATGAATATCAAGCTAACAAAGTAGTTCAATTCACTGACATTATGTATACCAAAACATATTATATTCAAAGGCCTCTTAACTGAAATAATAAACCAACAACATTTAGGAAGAAGTTCAGAAAATGATATTGATTGTTTACTCAATAATTCGAATAATTAAACAATAACATGAGGAAGTAGTTCACACCATATCACTATTTTTTAAGCCAGTATTAAAAGACAAATTTATGAGTAAATAGTTACTCATAAATCAAAATTGAACCCATAAGAGAAGAGATAAATAATAACATATGATTGAGCAAATTACTCATACCGACAATAATGCACAAATATGAATAAAATGACACATTTCTACCATCATAAAATGGAACTAGTATTTAAAACAGTAGTATTAAGAATAACAATTTATAGAATCCATTTCTCTGGCTCTGGTCTCCAATAGTCCTTTACATTGTTTGAACTCCCTCTGAACTAGGGAGGAATTTATTTCTAAAAAAAAACGTTATATGCTTTCTCTAGTCATCTTTGTTCATCTCTGCTCTGGAACAATGATGTCTCAAACTAATGAAGAAGAATCATCATAGGGGATATCCATCTATAACCCTATATCCACTTATCTTCCCACCTTGACACAGACTTGGGGAGATTACCACTGTTCAACACATGACAAGGAGCGTGCACAACCAAGTCTCACCTCAAGAGTCAAGTGGTAGAACACTTGCATCCATAGACTTTGTCAACACATGACAATAACCAAGTCTCATCTCTTCTTGGGGGGATTACCACTTGTCAACACATGACAAGGATCGCACACAACCATGCTTCACCACACCCATTGTCCAAATGGGTGGCAATCCCAAGAGACCTAGCTTGTGGGTAGGATGCATATTGAGGTATACTCTTGGTAAGTCCCAAACTTGATGGTAGGGGGGATTACCACTTATCAACACATGACAAGAATCATGCACAACCTACAGTCAAGAGTTCCCTCAACCATGGGAGCTCTCTTGGCTCCATTCCCAACCTGTGAGCTCAAAAAAGAAGGAATACATAACTCAGTGTTCTTGATCATCCATGATCGTCCCCTCCAGGAAGGGTCACATCTATCAGTCCAAGCTACTCTCTAAATACCAAGCACATCCCTTACGGTAAAGAATTGGTGAGTATGTTAGTTATCTGATCATCATTCGTAATATGATGGAGTCTCAGTTCTCCTCTCTGTACCATATCCTAGATATAGTGATATCTAATCTCAATTTTCGGCAAGTCGATTCCCACTCTTATTATCACAGTATATCACTATCGTATCTGGTACATGCACAAATAACTCTCCAAACATTAGAGAACTTCTCAAGGCTAAAATGGGTCTCTTAAGAAAAATGTACAACCAAAATATATTTTATAAGAACCAATAAGGTTCAAGATGATGATGTCAACCATGGGGAATGATTAACCATTTTTTGGGTAAAAAAGTAAAAAGATTAAAAAATAATAAAACTACTTTTTCAACTTGTATTTTCAACTTATCTCACAAAGGTTTTACTCAAATTTCGAGTGAGAGTACTCGTTGGATGCAAAATTTAATTCTTCATCCAATTTTGATGGACCCTACTATACGAACAGCAACAAATAAATAGTGAATAAAAAAATACAAAATAAAAGAAGAAGAAAGATCGTGATTGCAATCACGGTTTTCATGTATTTCTTATTTTTCATGTAGCGTGGTCCATCAAAAGTATGTAACATGGGTACTCCTTGGATGAGGAATCAAATTTTGCATCCAACAAATGTTCCCGCTTGAAACTTGAATAAACCCATAGGGGGATAAGTTGAAAATACGAATTGAAAAGGTGATTTTTCTTTTTTCCCTCTAAAATTTGATGATATAATATAGTCTTATTTTATTATTTCCGCTATTATTTTAAAATTTTCTAAGGAGGCACATTTTAAACCTTAAAATTCCCCTAATGGAGATTCCTCAACCACATTGCCTCACAACTAGCCATGCTAGCAGCAATGTACTCGACTTCAGCTATGTTAAGTGCTACAAACTTTTGTTTTATGCTCATCCAATATATCATGGCAGATCCCAAACTAAAGCAACATCTAGATGTGATTTTTCTATCAGTTGAATTACCAGCCCAATCAACATCAAAGTATCCATTGTAACTTATTTTCACTTATACATTTGATTTTTGAAGTGCATGGTTTTCAAAAATTAAGTTATAAAAAAAAAAATGCACTTTGTAACAAGCGCGCAAGTCTAAATTCCACTTTTAAATTTTTATTGGCGTGAAAAAACTATTCCAATGATTATTTTATGTGAATAAATCAATGTCTCCAAAGGGACTAAACCTCGAGCATTTTCCAATGCCTAGGATCCTCTCTGCCCATATCAACGGTTATAATTTGATTGTGGGACCTCCTGCACTCTCGATGATCAACAGAGGCGAGGGGTCCGCAAAGTGGTTTCTGCTTTTCCACCCAACCTTGAATATGCCGCTCCCAACAATTACGAGACCACCCCTTCCATTTACCACTTACCGCATTCTACCTCCCCCTCAAACCGCCTCCACCCTCCATCAGGTCTTCGCCAACACTCGTTAGTTTAGCACACCGCCAACACCTCCGATAAAATAACCATTACTAAACCTCTCAATAATTTAACAAATTTAAACGTTGAATTATTAAATGTTGTCCCGCCAACAACGGTAATTCAGATTAAACTATTGGAAACCGCTTCTAAATTTAAATCTTTGATATTAGTAGGTTGCTCATATGTCTGCGATTCTCAACTAGAACGCTCTATCATACCAAAGCGACCAATTGCAGCCGTTACCAGTGCTACCAGCCCCTGATTCAATTGAGTAATTCCTAAATTATTCTCTGTTCACTTAAATTCTTGAAATTGTGACTGAAAAAGGAAAATCTAAGTTATTTGTAAAAAGTATGACCTTACCCCCTGTAATTAACTTGGATGAACTTCCTTTAATTGATAAATAGTTTAAAATCATTGAAACCCAATGTGAAATTGACCTTTATGAACCCCATAATTGGGCATATCAAAAATTTGAGGATGCCAGTGATCAATTTTGTTTCTGGAAGTCAATGTTGCCTCAACTTTGTTTCGCCCAAACCCATCACTTCCCCGAATTCATCACCTGGTGCAAAAGTCACTATTTACACAACTAAAGAGCCATAGTTTCCAGAAACATTGAAATCTTGTTTTTTATAACCTTTGAGTCCATTTGTCAAGATTTGCATATCAATCCTCAAGGTTCCCTTCATCCTTTTTCAATTGATTCCCTCATGGAAATTTATCAAAATCTTACCTTTCAGCAACGAGCCCATAATTTTGAGGTTTTTCTACCTGAAAATTCATAATTGCTCAATACTAATCCACCATATTCTTCTACAATTTTTCCAGAAATGTCCAGGTAAGTTATTTCTACAGTTTCTTATCTTTTAGGTTATCAAAATGATCAGTGGGTAGATGAAGTCATCCTAGGATTTCTGTCAGTGTTTTCATCTGGAAAGAAACCCTCAGTTCTGTTTAATTTTAGACAGTTTTTATCAGATGCCATCCATGACTAATTTCTAAAATTCGATGTTGAAGGATCTTTCAAACATTTGTTTATTCTAGTGTATCTATTTTTGTATCATCAATCAGAGAGGTTCAAATTCCCATTAGAAAAGTTGGACTCATAGGGAAGACCTCAGTCAGTTATCCACTAGACTTCTCTGTTTAAGGAAAAAAAAGAATATTCTTTTGGTGATTTTGTTAACCAATTTCTACATATGGCATTATGTCTTTTAAGCAGTGATGCATTTCCTAGAATCTAAACAAAAATTAAAAGGATTTTACATCTCAATGAGAAATCTAAGGTTGGAGATTGGTATCTTTATTTGAATTTTATAGAAAGGAGAATCTATGGTTGTGAACAACCTCCTTATAAACTTCCAATTTTCCTACCTATGAGGATTTTTTCTTTAGAATTCATTAGATAGAGGATGAATGTGGATTAAATCCATTTTTTGTAAGGAAACAGAAAGCTCAGTTTAAGTTAAAAGCACAAATTGGACCAATTATTGTTAATACTAGAGCAGCAAAGAAGGGGTTGAATAGTTTAATCAAACAAATGAAATTCAAACTAAGCTTTGTTGGCCTTATGACCCCTTGGGAGTGATTTCATCAATGAGATCCAAAAAGAAATTAGCACCATATGTTCATATAGTGAAACCAGAGGTTGAGTAGTATGCAAATCAAGAAAAATGGGAGGAGAATACACTATAAGAAGTTCAAAAACAATTTTCAAGCCAGAAAGCGTTGGAAACTCCAAGACTAAAGGAAAAGGAACTTAAAAGGCCACGAGAAAGTACGTCACCTACAAGTGCAGGAAATAAAATAGTAGGATTCAAAGTTTTCAAAAGAAAAAAAATCAATGAATGCATAAGAGGAATCATCAAAGGCCAAAACTTCAGAGGAACCCACTACAGTGACACTACCAAGAGAACCTATATTTTCCTTGCATCAAGTCGAAGAAACAGCGATTGATTCTCCTAATTCTCTTGTTTCACCTTCTTCAAGACAGCAGAGCATATTTTCTAGATTCGAAGAAATGAAGAAAAAGAACGAGGCATTGAAAACTTCCACATGTTATGAGTTTTGGAAATAGACATCCACTACTCAACATGAAATCTTATCCGCATTAGACCATGAAATAGGGAAAATTCAATTATCATTCCTAGAGCCAAAGGTCCTCATTCCTAAAAGTGTCGATGACTATAAGACCTCTATGTTTTATTTTAATACCAAGCAAATCCATCCAATAGATCATATTGATCTTCACAAACAGGCAGGTGAGATGATTTATTCCTCACTAACAAGCTCAGTTATGGCAACAAATAAATTGCAGGCTTCATTAAACAATATTCATTCACAACTCAAGTTAGAAAGAATGTCTTCCTTAGCCAAGGATACCACAATAAAAGGGCTGGAAAATCTAGTTATAAAGTTAGGATTGGATCTTAATGATATCAATGTTGTTGAAGAAATAATCAAGAACATAAATTCAGACATCTAAGCACTCAGAAAGAAATTGAAACTACCTACAACATAGCATCCACAAACTAAAGAAGCAAGGCAGTTAGAGAAAGAAAAAGAGAACATGTTGAAGATGATTTGGAGCAGAATATTTAAATACACAAAATGGAGGTTGATATGGAAAGCCTATTAAAAGAAAAAGAACAATAGACAAGTGAAAGGACTTCTACAATACAGGCAGAGACAACCAATATGTAAGCCATAGAAAGACTATCAAAGGCCATGGGAGATTTATCCCTAAGAAGTGTGGAGATAGAAAAATTGAAAGTGGCACTACAGAGGGTTGAAGAGAACAAAATCAAGTTAGATAATGCATATATAGCTTAAATACACAAAAGATTCAAGCTTACCAAACATCTTGAAAAATATGTAGACGAATCACTCACAACATAAGCATTATATGAGGGAAAGGAAAAGATCTAGGTTGACATTAATTCAACAATTTCAGGGCTTTGGACATAAATTGCATGACATAGCATCAAATAGGTCAAAATTTGCGAAAGTAAAGGGAGTCATAAGTGGTAAGGATTTTATAGAAGTTCTAGAGTATAACTTATTTATCCAACATTTATTTATTACCAGACCAACCTATAAAAAGAACACGAAAGTGGATGAATCCTATGGGAGAGTGGTTAAATTCTCAATTCTAGATGATGAAAGGTGGGATAAGTTACTCGATTTTATTGAGTAAAACTAAATGTGGCATTTCAAGGCAAAGCACAAAAATTCATGAGTTGAATACATATTTTCAAGTGCTAGTGCAGTGAAAGGAGGAATACAAAGAGCATAAGCAGGTTTTGAGGCAACGGTTACTCACAACATAAGCATTATATGAGGCAAAGGAAAAGATCTAGGTTGACATTAATTCAACAATTTCAGGGCTTTGGACATCTATCGAGATTATCTTTAAACAAGAACAACTGGTAAGAAGAGAAAAAGCATCCATAGCAGAAATCAAAGAAGACTTGGATCATAACCCAAGAGAGGAAACAAAGATTATCGAAGTGTTGAATTCAAAGACCAAAGGTGAATTGGAAGACCTAAGAATTGAAGATAAGACCGATACAGTCCTAGAAGTCAGAAAATTTTTTACTAAAATAAATTTAATGTTACAATTAGAAAACAAATGTCAAAACTTAGAAATTCAGATAAAGAAATTTCATAGAAAGTTTGCCATCCTAAAGCAAAAAGGACTTCCATATCTAAGAGATTCTAGTGGCCAATTGACTCCACTAGAAAATTACCAACATAAATTGCATGACATAGCATCAAATAGGTCAAAGTTTGCGAAGGTAAAGGGAGTCATAAGTGGTAAGGATTTTCTAGAAGGTCTAGAGTATGACTTATTTATCCAACATTTATTTATTACCAGACCAACCTATAAAAAGAACACGAAAGTGGATGAATCCTATGGGAGAGTGGTTAAATTCTCAATTCTAGATGATGAAAGGTGGGATAAGTTACTCGATTTTATTGAGTAAAACTAAATGCGGCATTTCAGGGCAAAGCACAAAAATTCATGAGTTGAATACATATTTTCAAGTGCTAATGCAGTGAAAGGAGGAATACAAAGAGCATAAACAGGTTTTGAGGCAACGGTTACAAACAACACCCTCGAATAGGGTGTTGAATATGCAAATTAGTTTCAAAAAAAAAAAAAAAATGTATTGTATTAGTTTGATATATCTGAATCATTTTGGAAAAGACTTTATTTTGTAGAGGATTATATTAGATTAGATATTTTTGAATTTCACTCTATAAATATGTTTAATTCGAAGTAAGAAGGGTTGAACCCTTATGATAGCCAAGATACATTATTGTACTTTTCTGAAATTTTTTTATGACAATCAAAGGATTCTAACTTCAATATTAACTTCTCTAACAACCCACTACAAAGTTATCATCATTATGGACACTGGGTAATTGAACAATCTATTTAAATTAGTTCCTTTGCATCATTTAATTGTTTCCTTTTGTCATTTCTTAAATATATAAGTGTTTGGTTGTAGAATTTTTTTGCATGCATCTACTATATCTGGTTGATTAAGTATTCTCAATGAATGTTTAATTATTCATATATCTTCTCCTTTTCCTCTTTCAAAATCAATTGAAAGATTTTAGGTTGATAGGAATGAAAATCAATCCTTTGAAATTCTCAAGAGTTTTTTAGATTATACAAGTGTTAATGGTTTGATGCATTGGTCATCCAATTAAATTAAAACCCTTACTTAGATGAATTGGAACAGTTCCTGCGCCTAGAAATATCTACAAAGATACAACATCAAATTGGCGTCGTTGTCGGAGAACGAAGTTTGAAGTTCATTACCTTTGAACAATGATACAACTTCCCTCTTAATGGTGAATAAGAGGTTAGCAGGCTAAAATATTTCACCTAACGACTCCATAAAGTAAATCTGGCGTCACGCAGGCATACTAGATCTCACTCAAATTCTCAACTTTTTCTCCTTGTTATCAATCCAAAGAGACTTGTGAGAATTGCATCTCTTAGACATAAACTAGAAGTTTCTACTTCTACCTTTGCCTTTCTTCCACCTAAAGCGGTATCACAACCTAATTCGTTTGAACCAATACTTATTCCTATTGGATTATCAGATTTACCATCTAAAGTTTTGGAACTCCTTTCTAAAGGAGTAGATCTACAATCTATTTTATTAGTTTATGAGCCTGAATTCTTTGAGCTTCTTATCTCCCTTTCAAAAGCATCTGATACAGAAGCAAAGCTTGAACTTGAATTACCTGAATTTAAACCTGCTGATTTTATTTCTTCTGTTATACATACTTATCCTTCTACTTCTGCCAAGACTGAAGAGGAACTTAAAATTTATACTAATCCTTTAGCTTTTGAAAATCAAGAAAATATTATCCCTGAAGTCCAAAAGCTAATTATTCATCCTCAATTTCTCAAAAATCCTACAGCTCCAAATCAGCCATCTTGTAGCAAAGTTTTATCTCCTAAACAGAAAGTTTTACCACAACAGCAAATGGTTGTGTTTAGGCCAATTGTGACAGCTTGGTATGCAGCGTTAATACTTCCACCAGCAAATCAAATTCATGATTTTCCTGAAGGATATTTGAAACATTTGCGTAGATTTAATGGAGAAACAAGGCCATCTACAGAAGATCATTTGGTTGCATTTCTGCATTTTGCAGACAATATGAGCATTGAACATGAAGATGTCTATATGAGACTATTTGTCCAATCATTAGGGGGGGATCTCGAGTTCTGTTTCAGGCAGTTACAACCAAATTCTATAAATGCATGAACTAAATTAACAAATATCTTCAAAAATCAATGGGGAAATAAAAAAAGATCATGTTTATTACCTGACAGAATTTGAAGATTTAAAGAGGAATCTTGGTGAACCTGTTGTTGAATTTATCAAAACGTTTAATAATATTTTCAATAAGATGCCACTAGATTGTGAACCCCCAGAAACTGCAGCTAAAGTTTGAATCTCCACGGGATTTGATGATGGCTTTTCTCTAATGTTAAGAGAGAAAATCAGAAACTTTAACAGACATGCAAACCGATGCAATTGAGGTAGAAGCTAATAAGGCAGTGTCTGGTAAATTGAAAGCCAAGGCAGAAAAGGCAAAGAGGAAATTGAAAGCTAAAGAAGAAAGTGGTTCATCATCAAAGAACAAAGAAGAGGAACACAAAATTGATGAGATAACTTCGTTATTAAGAAATTTGTCTAATCGAATTTCAAGAATGGAAACTCAGTCGAGAGTGGTTCAACAAAATGTAAATAGACCTCAAACTGAGTGGTTCAACAAAATGTAAATAGACCTCGAACACAATACAGTGGACCTTTTTAGCCACAAATCTTGAAAAGAGAAATACCAAATAATGACTCACAAATTCAACCTCCAATAATGATTAATGATCAAGACCCTGAAGAAGTCATACCACTTGTGACCAATGCTATCAATTATTTTGATGACCAGCCTTCTGAATATGCTAATGTTCCTCTTAATTAAATGCATCATCCTATTCAAAATAAACACTCTGCTAAAATGTCTAAATACCAAGTTTTTTTCTAAATGTCTAATTATTGAGTTCAATAAAAGACATTACTTGAGACCTAGACAAGGCCTTGGCAGACCTGCAAAAAAAGTTACCTTTGATATCCCACTAGAGAAAACTGCAGAAACTTTATCTGTACCACCCCAAAGCCAGTCACAAGATCAGTTTACTACAGACAAATTTTCCCCTACTATTTTCAATGTAGAAAGAGAATTAGAAAGGGTAAAAATTTCAATTTCATTATCTGAACTTTCGAGGAATCTAGGTTATAAGCAGCAGGTTTCTAAATGGATACAATCTTTAAGTGTAGATGTTGAAGGGGATGTAACTAACTTACAAGATGAGAAGACTTCAGTAGCTTTTGGACCAAGTTCGGACACAATAGATAAAAGTGTGCCACATTTCCGTCACATTAAAATTTCATGATTTTCGTTTATACAATTGTATGCTAGATTATGGTGCTTCTCATAATTTTATGCCTAAAGTTATCATGGACCAACTTCAATTACAAATTTCTAAGCCTTATCATGATTTGTACACATTTGATTCAAAGAAAATACCATGTTTAGGGTTAATCAAAGATCTAGTTGTCACCCTTGCCCAAATTTCTATGAAGAGCATAGTAATGGATATAGTAGTCACAAACATTCCTCCTATGTTTGGTATTCTATTATCAAGATCTTGTTGTGCTAAGCTTAGAGGAAGCTTACAAATAGATATGGCATACACTACCATTCATGTGTATGGAGGTAAATATTTAAGGTTGTATAGAGAAGTGAGGTTTATCAACATTGTATGTAATGTTAATCAAGCAATAAATAATCCTATATATGCTATTGATCAAGGTTTAGGATGTTTTATATTGGTTGCAAATGATCAATGCAATCCACAAAACAGAATTGAAGACATTATAAATGTTCCTCGGCCTCAGACAATGATGTTTGGAAAATGTATTTTGATGGAGCTTTTTCTAAAGATGGAATTGGGGCGAAAATTGTTTTGATTTCACCATAAAAGAAAAAACATCACTCAATCCTTTAAGTTATAATTTGATGTCACTAATAATGTGGCAGAATATGAGGCTTCCATTTTGGGATTAGAATTGGCTAAAAATTTGAAAGTGCAAAATATAGCAGTGTTTGGTGATACATAATTGATAGTGAAATAGGTCAGGAATCTCTATCAAACAAAACATCCTAGACTGAAATCTTACTGAAATGAAGTATGGGATTGTATGGAAAATTATTTTCAATCTTTTAACGTTTCAGCTATTCCAAGAGAAGATAACATTCATGTAGATTCCTTGGCAGTTTCTGAAGGTACTTTCAAAATTCCAGAGTCCTTACAGTTACAATATCAAAATGAAGTGAAATACAAACCTTCTATTCCAGATAATTTAAGGCACTGGAAAGTCTTTAAAGATGATGAACAAATGAAGAGTTTTTTGCAAACCACTGATGAGTTTTCCGGCTTACATGTTGAAGAAGAAAACAGTGATGAAGTAAGAGAAAATGTTGTTGATTCAAATATGAATTTCAAACAGAAAATAGCTAATCGTGACATCATTCTGTTGCCTAACAATCATATTCCAAAGGGATTAGTTCCTCTTGAAAAAATGTTTGATCAAAATGAAGTACCAGAATCTTCATTGTTAAATTCACAAGAAGAAAATATACAGGGTTGCAATATTGGTACTGTAGAAGAAAATAAAAATGTCAAAATATTACTCATTTTGCCCCAGGATATTAAAAAAAAATATGTCAACTTGTTCAAAGAATACAAATATGTACTTGCATGGTCTTATGAAGATCTGAAAACTTATGACACAACCATCATTGAACACAGAATTCCTTTGAAACCGGGAACTAAGCCATTTCAACAAAAATTGAGAAGGGTTAATCCACTTTTGTTGCTCATTACTGAGAAAGAAGGAAGTTGTTAGATGCAAAAATTATTGTTCCTTTAAGATATTTTGAATAGATAACTAACATGGTTCCTGTTAAGAAAAAGAATGGAGACATAAGGTTGTGTGTTGATTTTAGAGACTTGAATAAATTGTCATTGAAAGATAATTATCCACTACCAAAAATGGATCAATTGTTTCAAAGAGTAACAAGTTCTAAACAGAATTTCTATGTTGGATGGTTTTTCTGGATATAATGAGATTTTGGTCAATCAAGAAGACAGAGAAAAGATAGCATTCACAACCCCATGGGGTACTTACATGTATGCTAAAATTCCTTTTGGATTAATTAATGCTAGTGCAATATTTCAGAGAGCCATGGATTTGGCATTTGTTGGAGAGGTAAATAAACTCATAATTATTTACCTTGATGATTTGACAATATTTTCAGAGTCTGATGCAAAACATATCAAACATTTAAGGAAAGTCTTTCAGAAATGTAGATATTTTGGAATTTCTCTTAATCCCAAAAAATAGTTGTTAGCTATGATGGAAGGGAAATTGTTAGTTACAATTGACCCTAAAAGAGTTCCAACAATTCAAGTAATCAGTATGCCCAGAAATAAAAAAGCGATTCAATCATTCCTAGGGAAGATAAAAAAACAAATTAAGAAGGTTTATACCCAATTATGTTGAAATTGTTAAAGACATCACTGATATGCTCAAGAAATATAATGAAGTCAAATAGACTACACAAGCTAGACTCTCTTTTTCTCAAATCAAAAAAGCAATTTCTGAAGCACCATTACTTGCCAGTCCTGATTATTCAAAACTCTTCAGTGTTCTTTTCCTTTGCTTCAAATACCACAATAGCAATAGTTTTATTGCAAAGAAATGAAGATCAACATGAGCAACCAATTGATTCTTTCAGCAAAGTTATGAGGGATACATAATTGAAATATGACATAATAGAAAAACAGTCTTCTGTTTTAGTATAAACTCTAAAATATTTTAGAATTTATGTCCTACTTTCTCTCATAATTGCTTACATGCCTAATAATGCAGTAAAGATAGTGTTGACTTGGCCTGATACAAATAGAAAGAGGGGGAGATGGATTGCTAGGATCCTACAGTTTGATTTAGATATCAAACCTACAAAGTTGGTGAAAGGAAAAGGTCTACCTAAGATGTTGGCAAAATCAAATTGCAAAATTTTGGGCAGCAACTCAATAATGCATATTTCAGAGGAGAAGAATCCACAAGAACCTTCCTTTGTTTCAGAGAAGAAGAATCCACAAGAACCTTCTTCTAACTCAATATCAGTACCACATCCTTTGCATATTGATAAAAAGTTTTTATTGTCAGATTGGTATAAAGATATTGTACATTTTCTATGTGATTTTGAATACCCTCTTCAAGTCACGAGGAATCAATGTAGATCTCTTAAGCTCAAAGCCATGAAATATTGTATAGTAAATGCAAATATGTATTGGAAGGGTCCATTAAATATTCTCTTGTTGTGTCTGACTGAAAGTGAAACAGAAGAGTGATTAAACAATTTCATGGAGTATGTGGAAATCATTACGCTTGGAAAGCAACAGCACACAAGATACTCAGAGCGGGACTTTATTGGCCAAATTTGTTTGCACATGTTGGTTCAAAAGTAAGAAGTTGTATTCCTTGTCACTTTTTCGCAGGAAAATAAAGGCTAGCTGCTCCACCTCTTATTCCAATGTCAATTGCAGCTCCTCTCTTACAATGGAGATTATATTTTATCGGTGAAATAATTCCTTCTTCAAGTAATCAACACAGATGGATACTTACAGCAAATGATTACTTTAGAAAATGGGTAGAGGTTATTCCTATGAGGAATGCAACCACTGTTGTAGTTATGAAATTTATTGAAAAAAATATTATGTTTAGATTTGGTTGTCCAAGACAAATAGTTACAAACAATGCTCAAGATTTTAGTAGCATTAGGATGATTGAATTTTGTCAAAAAAAATCAGATTGTTTTACATCACTCTACACCTTATTATCCATAAGGGAATGGGCTGGCAGAATCATCAAACAAAAGTCTAACCAAAGTCATCAATAAGGTGTTAGCAGATCATAAAAGAAACTGGAACAGTCATTTGAAATATGCAGTACAGGAAAATAGGGTTTCACCTAAGAGGTCTACTGGTAAATCTCATTTTCAACTTGTTTATGTAATAGAAGCTATTTTCCCTACTCAATTAACATTTCTAGTCATGAAATTTTTGCAGGATTCATATGAAGAGACTTATGATTTTTCAAGGATAAATCAAATTATTGAGCTAAATCAGGATAAGGAAGAAGTTCATCACAAACTTCTACAATATCAGGACGAGATGAAAAGTACATTTGACATAAAAGCTAAAGAAAGGGATTTCAAGCAAGGAGATTTAGTTCTCAGATGGGATGCGAGAAGAGAAGAAAGAGGAAAGCATGGAAAGTTCAACAATCTTTAGTTAGGACCATTCAGCAATGCAGAAGTCAAAGGCAATAACACCTTCATTCTTCAGAATTTGGAAGGAGAATATTTCCCATTGTCAGTCAATGGGCAATATTTAAAACATTACATCCACTACTAAGTACTTTTTTCATCATCAACATTGTATATATTCGGTTTTATTTACACTTCCAGAATAAGTGTGATTTTTACAGTGAAGACTCCATAGCTCGAGGAGAAGGAAAATGGATTTGTGTGTTCTCTGCATCCCACAAGAGGAAGCAGTCCCCAGATGGAGCCGATGTTGTAACTTATTTTCACCTATGCATTTGATTTTTGAAGTGCATGGTTTTCAAAAATTAAGTTAAAATTGATTTTTGCACTTTGTAATAAGCGCACAAGTCTAAATGTTGCTTTAAATTTTGATCGGCACGAAAAAACTATTCCAATGATTATTTTATGTGAATAAAGCATTGTCGTCTAAGGGACTAAACCTAGAGCATTTTCTGATGCCCAAGATCCTCTCCACCTATATCAACGATTATAATTTGATTGCAAGACCTCCCGCACTGCTAACAGTTAACGAAGGGAAGGGGTCTGCAAAGTGGTTTCTACTTTTCCACCCAATCTTACAAGTCGTGCTCCCAGCAATTGCAAGAGCGCCCCCCGCCCACCTCCCTCCCCCCCTCCATTTACACTTACCACCTCTACTCCCCTCCCACCACCGCAAATCGCCTCCTCCAACACTCCCACTAGTTTAGCACACTACCAACACCTCTGATAAAATAACCATTATTACACCTGCCGATAATTTAACGAACTTAACCATTAAATTATAAAATGCTCTCCCGCCAATGTTCCAAATAGTAAATACAAACGCGCCAATAACGGTAATTCAGATGAAACCATTGGAAACCCCTTCTAAATCCAAATTTTTGTTATTACTTTGTTGCTCATTAATCTACTATTCTTAGTTAGAACGCTCAGTCATACCTAAGCGACCAATTGTAGCGATTACCAGTGCTACCAGCCGCTGATTCAACCGCGTAATTCCTAAATTATCCTCTGTTCACTTAAATTCTTGAAATGGCAAGTCAAAAAGGAAAATCTAAGCTAGTTTTAGAAAGTCACACCTTACCCCCTGTAATTAACCTAGATGAACTTCCTTTAATTGATACACAGTCTGAAATCACTAAAACCCAATGTGAATTTGACCTTTATGAACTCCAAAATTGGGCATATCAAAGATTTAAGGATGCCAGTGATGAATTATGTTTGTGGGAATCAATGTTGCCTCAATTGTGTGTCCCCCAAACCCATCACTTCCCTGAATTCATCACCTGTTACAGAAGTCACTATTTACCTAATCAAAGATCCATAGTTGCCAGAAGCAATGAAATCTTGTTTTCTATAACCTCTGAGTCCATTTGTCAGGGTTTACAAATCAATCACCAAGGTTCCCTTCATCCTTTTTCAATTGATTCCCTCATGGATATTTGCCAAAAGCTTACCTTTCAGCAGCAAGCCCATATTTTTGAGTCTTTTCTGCCTGAAAATTCAGAATTACCAAGAACTAATCCACCATATTCTTCTACAATTTTTCCAGAAATGTCCAGGCAAGTTATTTCTATGGTTTCATGTCTTTTAGGGTATCAAACTGAGCAGTGGGTAGATGAAGTCATCCTAGGATTTATGTCAGTATTTTCATCTAGAAAGAAACCCTCATTTCTGTTTATTTTTAGCCAGTTTTTATCAGATGTCATCCATGACCAATTTCTAAAATTCATTGTTCAAGGATCTTTCAAACATCAGCTTATTCTAGTGTATATGTTTTTGTATCATTAGTCAAAGAGGCTCAAATTCCCATTACAAAAGTTGGACTCACAAGGCAAACCTCAGTCAGTTATTCACTGGGCTTCTCTGGTTAGGAAAAGCATAGCAGAATATTCTTAGTGATTTTGTTAATCAAATTCTACATATGGCATTATGTCTTTTAAGCAGTGATGCAGTTCCTAGAATCTCCAAAGAAATTAAAAGGATTTTACATCTCAGTGAGCAATCTAAGGTTGGATATTGGTATCTTTATCGGAATTTGACATAAATCAGAATCTATCGTTATGAGCTACCTCTTTATATACTACTAATTTTCCTGCCTATGACGATTTTTTCTTTAGAATTCATTAGGTAGAGGATGAATATGGATCAAATCCTATTATGTTAAGAAAACATAAAGCTCAGTTTAAGTTAAAAGCACAAATTAGACCATTAATTTTTAATACTAAAGCAGCAAAGAAGGCGGTGGACGGTTTACTCAAACAAATGAAATTCAAACTAAATTTCATAGACTTCAACACCATATGTTCATATAGTGAAACCAAAGATTGGGCAGTGTGCAAATCAAGAAGAATGGGGGGAGAATACACTGCAAGAAGTTGAAGAAAAAACTTCCAGCGAGACAACATTTGAAACTCGAAGACTAAAGGAAAAGGAACTTAAGGCCAAGAGAAAGTATGTCACTAACAAGTTCGGGGGTTAAAATAGTAGGATTCAAAGTTTTCAAAAGAAGAAAATTAGTGAATACAGAAGAGGAATCATCAGAGACAAGAACTTTAGAGGAACCCACTATAGTGATACTATCAGTTTGGGGGTTAAAATAATAGGATTCAAAGTTTTCAAAAGAAGAAAATCAGTGAATACAGAAGAGGAATCATCAGAGATAAGAACTTTAGAGGAACCCACTATAGTGATACTATCAAGAGAGCCTATATTTTCCTTGCAGCAAGTCAAAGAAACAGTTATTGATTCTCCTAATTCTCCTACTTCACTTCTTCAATACAACCAAACATCTTTGTCAGATTCAAATAAATGAAGAAAAAGATTGCGGCATTGAAAACTTCCACCTATTCTAAGCTTTGGAAACAGAGATCCACTACTCAACACAAACTTTTATTTTCATTAGACCCTGACAGAGGGAAACTTCAATTAGCATTCCTAGAGCTAAAGGTCTCAGTTCCTAAAAGTGTAGATAATTATAAAACGAGTGTTTTCTTTCGATACCAAGCAAATACATCCAATAGATCTAAACATTGTCAGATCTAAAGATCTTTATTTGCTTTCCAGTTTTCTTTTCTACCATAGCCTTGAATTCTTTGAACATGCCAAATGCTTGACCTTTGTTTTTTTTTAATAGAATCCATGTCTTACAAGAAAAATTATCCACAAAGATTATATAATACAAGTAGCCACCAAGAGAAGTTATAGGCACATGTCCACATAAATCATAATGTACAAGGTGAAGTACCTAAATGGTTTTGTCTTTGCTTGAAGGGAATGGTCCCTTTACATGCTTTCCACTTGCACACCCTTCGCAAACTCCATCATGGTCCACTCTAATCTTAGGCATTCTGGAAACCATCTTTCCAACATGAGGCAAAGCTTTAGTGTAGATGTAACGTACCCGACCCCTTCATTTCACATTCGAGGGATGGGATAATAGAAGCAATTATATTATTAATATTATTTCTTTATTTTTTACTAATTTTGTGCACTTCAAGACCCCAACAGACCTTGAATTTGCAATGTGGAATTCTCCCTCTGGAATCACTATCCTTCGATCGGTGTACCACAACTCTAATAACCTTACAATGTCTCAATTCTCAATTTGAGACACCCCTCCCCCCAAGAATATGACCATTAATCTGATGTGTCACGACTCTGGGGCCCTTAGAATGTCTTGTGCTCTCAAGTTAGGCCCCCAGAATCTAACCTTCTGATATTGTCTTCTGCAATAGCCACAACTTTCGGTACTCCAAGATATGTGACCCTCCACGTGCCATACGTTGAAGTTCATGTGGAACCCCCAACCATGGCGCATATATATTACTGCTTCCAAGTTAATGGCCTAAGTGACAAAAAGGTTCTTCGTCAACCAGTGCATCGTCAACTAACGATCCTTGGTACTCGGGATTCCCCAGAACATTCAGCCATTCACATTTACATTTACGGGGCTAACAATTACCTAGGTGACATCATCCACACCACGTGTCGGCCTACAAGAGGCCCACGTGTCACTCGCATGTGGCTCCATTACGTACCCAAAAACTCCCAAACTATTTTCCACGTGTTCCCCGAGATATCATGTTGATGTCACTCCTCCTGATGATAAATCGCCATTTGTCTAGTTGAAGGAGGGCGAGGTATTCCTCAGTGATTGGATTCGTGTTTGGTTTTACTTAGTAAACGGGAACCCTCAAACCCATAACCCTTTAAGAATCATTGGTACAACGTTATGGGATATGACTTTCAGGGCTTTCGGGGTGGCCACCTCCAAAAGCTTCCTCGCTTAACAGATCTGAGTGACAGAAGAAGCCTTCATTGTCGTCTCTTGACATAACCATGGTAACCCCTAGTGTTGAGTCCCCGACTCCAAATTAAATTAACTTTCGAGCTTCAGGCTCTACGCCTTTTCTGCCCTGTCATTTTGACCAATCACATGAAAGGAATATGGTTCCACCAATCAAAGGCCTCCCTTGACTAGGGTTTTGACTATCCAAAGGATACGACTAGCCCAACTTTTTCTATAAGTTCTAGGCCTCACTCCTTTGCATCATGTCAAGAGCCTTCCTCCTCATTTCCGTCATGACTCGATCAATGGATCTTGACTCTGCATTGTGTAGTGCTTTATACCAGTGTTGTGAAAATCGCGATTTTTTCCTTCTGCCGATCAAATCGCGATTTTTATACGAAAAATTCACCGGTATTTTTTTTGCCGATTTTTACTGACAAAAAAAAAAAAAAAAAAAAATCGCAATTTTTTGCGAAAAAATCTACGGGAGTCGCAGCAGCGTGGTTTTATAACATTTTTTTGGGTTTTTCATGCGCTCATTTGGATAGTCGCGCGCGGAGGGAGGAGGAGCTCTTGGAGACCATGCTGAAGAGGGTTTTTAGCCAAATCTAAGTGCTTAGAGGAGAAAATCAAGAGGAGACCACCGATTTCTCCATAGAAACGGTATGAGGATTAATTTTTTTTTGTTTTCATTGTTTAAAAACATTGTTTTTGTATGTTTTTCATTGTTTTTGGTTGGGAAACTTGGAATGGGCACCATTTTTCTTTTGTTTTCATTGTTTTTAAAGAATTTTTTGTATTTCTTCATTGATTTGGGATGGATAACTTGGTATGACTATGGGAACCAATTTTTTTTTTTTCATTTTTTTTAAACATTGTTTATGTTTTTTTCATTGTTTTTGCCATTTGGTTGGGTAACTTGGGTTTGGGTTTGGAATGGTTGGGTAATTTGTGTTTGAAACTTTGAACTTTGGAATGGTTGTTTTAGGTTGGGTTACGGGTAACTTGGATTTTCATTGTACAATCATCAATGTAAAAATTAAAAATTAAAATACTAAATCGTAATTTGTAAATTTGTAACTTGTAATTTTGTAAATGGCAAATGCTAAATTGTAATCCTAATCCTATTTTCCCATAGGTTCACAACTGCACCAAAACACCATTCAAGACTTCAAATTTGCAACTTCAAAGTTCAAAAACAAACATGCCAAAGAAATTGGATCCTTTCTGGGAATATGTTGTACCTCATGCTCCGAATGATAGACAAAACTTGAGTTGCAAGTTGTGTGGAAAGGAGATGTTCAGGGGGTGTACAGGTTGAAGTTTCACCTTGCACAAATCCCTGGACATGATGTGGGGCCTTGTACAAATAAAAATCCTTAACTTATCCAAAGAGTCATGAGAGCATTGGAAGAATTAGTGCAGACTAGAGAGGCCAAAGAAGAACTCAAAAGGAAACTAAAAAGGTCAGCTGAAGGAAGTGGGCCAAGTGGCACTGGTTCTACTGCAGCATCAGCGAATCCAGTAGTTGCATCATCATTTTTTGTTCCTCGAACCACACCTGGTTCACAGCCATCTATCGGTTCAATGCTAAAAAGAATTGAAAAAGAACAAGCTGACAAGTTGATGGCAAAATTTCTCCTCTGGAGCAATATTCCTTTCAGCATTATAAAGAATAATCCATTTTTCCAACCTATTGTTGATGTTATTGCCAGTGTTGGCCCGGGTACAAAATCCCTTCTTATCATGATTTGAGAGGCCGGATTTTTCAAAATGAAAAGCGTGACTGCACCCAAAGATTGGAGGATTTTAGGGCATAATGGGCACAAACAGGATGCACTGTTATGTCAGATGGTTGGACTGACCAAAAGGGGAGAACCCTTATAAACTTCTTGGTTAGTTGTCCCAAGGGGACTATGTTTATC
>APFE030914702.1:90528-136802 GCA_000404065.3 Pinus taeda | reverse complement strand
AACTTGAGAGGACACCTGATGTGGATGCCATCTCATTGGATGGGATTGACACCACTGCTGCATGGAGGGTTGAGGCCGAGAGGCCTCTCATGGATTTTGCTGATGATTGGTTAGTGCAGGGTGTAGTGGAGGGGGAGGAGGAGCAGGAGCAGGACGAGGAGAAGGTGGAGGACAAGGACGAGGAGGAGGAGGAACAAGAGAAGGAGGTGACACCGCCGCCCAGGCTACCACTGCCACCAGTAGAGGATGTGGTCTACCTCTTATAGCTCCTACTTCTAGTTCTTCAGCTTCTAGGGCACATTAGACTCCACTGTGATCTCCACCAGCACGGGCACCAGCATCTACATCTAGAGGGAAAGGGAAAGTTGTAGCATTTTCTCGCAAGAGGGGCAGAGGAAATCAATAGGATTAGACTTTCATTTTATTGTATATGACATGATGAGATACATTATCATATTTTTTGTTGATATTTTGAAGCTGAGTTGGGACTCAGAGTCAAGACTTACTATTCAGGACATGATTCAATGTTGCGTGTGATTTTAGCGCTAGAAATGATATTAAACATCTTATATATTAGTTTTTTTATCATATTTATGTGTCAATGTATTTATTTTATGTTGTAGATAGTTTAGATATTAAAAAAATGAATATTTTTGTACCAAACGGTTTTTTCTCGATTTTTTCCGATTTTTTCCCAATTTTTCCGATTTTTTCCCCGCGCCGATTTAATCCCGATCGCGATTTTCACAACATTGCTTTATACTAAGAGCTCTATAGCCTCCCCAACTACAAGCTCTATCATTGCACAGGCCTCTTCGAGCTAGTCTTGTTGACTATGGCTCTTTCTCAAGGATTTGGTAAACTCCTATATGTGCTTCATGGTTTCATAACGATGCCTTTGGTTGCTTAATACAATCTACGGCATTATCCCTCCTGAGCTTGAGTGATAAATTCTCCAATGAGTTATTTGTCAGCGATTGTTCCCTTCCCAAGTGGAGGGAATGCCACCTAGGACGACATAGGTGCTCCTGTGTGGTCTACTACCACGAGCTTGGCGTAGAATCCTGTGAGGTTCCTACCTCTCCTGCCACACACCAATGGTACAAAACCTTGTGTCGAGCCTGCAAGCACTACATAGAGCCTTTGGGTGCCTCGGCAGCCACCCTATGACACCAACAACAGGTATCCATCTTGCTGAGAACGCAAGGTTGAAGGGCATTCAATCAAAGTTGGACACTCGACTGGTCTTAGGGAAAAACTCTCTTGACAGTAGTAATACATTGCTCATCATGCAACAGAGTGAATTTTAACTTGACAATACATGACATATACATGAGTACAAACCCTACTATGTCAAGGGTCTTCCATGTAATCTGCATATTAATAAAAGGGATCTCATAACCTATTATTTTTCAAGTGTTAATCCAGGCTCTCATAGCTCGGTCGTGAGGTGTAACGAGTTTTATCTCTTTCTTAATAAGTTATTTATGGGCTACTTGCGCACTATTAAACGTGTATGTGGATCCATGCTCAGCATAGCATTGTGGCTTACTCTTTTATTACCATGCGGTCTGTTATGCCTCTTATACATTTGATATTTTGTGTCTACCATTAGCAATCATTACACACATTTTATCCTTCAACTTTTACACGCATGCATCTGTATATTCAACACACATATCACATTACCATATCCCCATAAGGATGTACCACATATGCAAGCATAATCAACACAATGCAGTCACCAAATCCAAAACCATTATATATGACACAATGACACGATTCATTAGAGAAAAAAACAGTGTACACAGATACTTATCTTCAAACATGCAAGGAAACTGAATCTGGGACGAGGACTCTCTCCCAACTATAGATAGCTACAGCCACACTTGCAGTCGTCACCCCCAAGCTAGATTCTAGAGTCTGGGGGGATTGCTTGCTTTTAGGACTAGCACACCAACTGCCACTAATTATGGGACTGCAAAGGACTTTCTTCCTCAAGCCCGCCAACTCGCAGCTACTTGCTTGGTCGACATTGGGAGTCCAGAGGCGCCCAACCTCACCCCCAAGTGCACATAGTGATTCACTGCCTTCTAAGGAGTCCAAAATCCACCGAGCCATCCAAGCGGTAACCACAAATATTCATTCTGGTCTTCCTCTACCACTGCTCCAGGATGGTCTCTTCCCAAGTTGTTATAGGGCTCCAGAGTCTGTTGTCTCAACCCACAGCCTCCAAGGGACCCAAGTAGTTACAAGTCTCTAGAGATTCCATCACAACCGACAACCTCCAGGGACCCAAGTTGTTACAAGGATCCAAAGACCTTTGTCTCAACCCACAGCCTCCAGGGACCCAAGTTGTTACATGGCTCCAGGGATCCTATCTCAATCTACAGCCTCCAGGGACCCCACGCTATTATAGGGCTCCAAAGACTATCAACTCGACCGACATCCTCTAGGGATCGAGGGCCAATCTCCTCTTCACTTGTCTTTAGCACTACCTGTTGGAAGCTCATGTTGAATCCTCCTCTTGTTACCACTCTTCATCTATCTCTATATCTTTTTTCTCTCCTCCCCTATGTCTCCTCTTTCCAATCTCTTGTTCGATCCTGTATCTCTAGCTTTTCTTGGCCTCTCCCTCGACCACCATTATTGTTGCATCCTTACTGACCTGTAGTGTGCAGTTCCTCCATAAAATTCCTGTCCTTTTTTTCTGTTGGTTTCTTCTCAAGTAACAGATGCTTGCATACTTCCTCTTGCAGCTCATTTAATTTCAAGAGCTCCTTCGTCAATTCATGCACCATCCAACCTTTAATGGTTATCTTGCATTTCAATTTTCTCCTTTTCACAAGAAACCATAATGTTCCAAGCAAGCAACTTCCTCCCTAGTTATGGAATCTGTGTCGCTTGACTCAATCCCCTTTTTATTTCAAATGTTGCAAAATATTTACAATACATTTGCAATGAAACTTTTATGAGGATTTTGGGTGGGGCAGTGATAATCCCCTCCCCCTTGAGGGAACGCTGCCCTCAATGTTCAATTTCCCATTTGCGAAATAGCGTCAAAATGCAACACATTGTTTAATGGCGCTTTATACACACAGCTCTAGACAATATTTACAATTATACTTGCTTTAACCATCAAACAAGAAGGGATAATCAACTCTCATGGCATCATCCATTTCCCACATGGCCTCCTCTGACCCAAAGTGCTTCCATTGTACCTTGACTTTCTTTATGGCTCAGTTTCGGAGCATGGGACTCCTCCGGACCATAAGGCACATTCGCTTGGGTTGGAACTCTCCTTCTGGTTCCACCTGTAGCTCAGACCAATCAATTACATGATTAGTCTTGTACGTACTTTTTAAGTAAAGAAACATGGAAAACATCATGAATTATAACTAATGGAGGTAAATCCAATCTATATGTTATTGGTCCTATCTTTTCAAGGACTTCAAATGGCCCACAATATCGTGGTGCCAACTTGGCACACATTCCCATCCTTAGGGAACTCTTCTTGGGCTTAATTCTCAAATAAATGTTTTCTCTGGCTTTGAATTCTTTGTGAACCCTATGCTTATTTGCATAGCTTTTTTGTTTATCCTCTGCAACTTTCAAATTTTGCCTTATAATCTGAACTTGTTGTTCCATCTCTTTAAGCATATAATGTCCTACATGGACCCTATTAACTGGATCACTCCAGCTAATAGGAGTATTACATCTCCTTCCATATAATTCTTGGTGTCCATTTTTGTATGCAAATTCCACAAGTGGAAAATACTCTTCCTATTTCTTGGGTTGATGCATCACATACATTCTCAACATGTTCTCAAGAATAGGTTGGTCCTCTTTGTTTGTCCCTCTGTTTGTGGGTGATAGGCGGTACTGAATGCTAAATTAGTTCCCAAACCTGCAACAGTTCCTTCCAAAACTTGGAAGTGAATCTAGCATCTCCATCTAACACAATTTTCTTGGGAATGCCATGTAGCTTCGCAATCTCTTTTATGAAAATTTTTGCTATATCACTAGCAAAATTGGTGGATTTCACTGCCATGAAGTGAGCCACCTTGCTAAGCTTATCCACCACTACCATGATTACATCATGTTGCTTAGCCTTTTGGCAATCTGGTAATGAAATCCATAGAGATTACTTCCCACTTTCGTTCTGGAATAAGGATAGCTATAGCAATCATCTTGGATGCTTACATTCGGCTTTTACTTGTTGGCATTCCATGCATTTTTCCATCAAGTTTGCTACTTCCTTCTTCATATTTGGCCAATGGTAGTATCTTTTGATGTTCGTAAGGGTCTTTTGATACCCTGGGTTGCCTAAATAGGTATTAGCATGGAATTCTCTCATTATCACTCTTTTTACCTCATCGTTGTTAGGCACATAGATTCTTCCTTTGAATCTGATTAAGCCATCCTCAGTGAATTAGTATTCTCCATCCTCACCATAATAGGCTAACTCGATATTTATGACATCGGCCAAATATTAACTAAAATGGAATCTCACAAAGGACTTTTTGGCCAATTAAAGTGAAGTTAGAAACCCTAATATAGTATCATCTACAAACTAGTCATCATCATATCCTAATAAATAGCATACCATTGATATGATTTGTCATGACACTTCAGGGAATATGCTTGAAGGGAAAGGAGGGTCACTCCCAGGGAAAATTGATAATTCAAAGGTAAGAAAGACTCTAGGATCACAGTTTTTTCTTCAGTGGTCAACTCAGTGTAAGACTTGCTCAGGAAATCTTCGCTCAAGCGTTGTATTTGATTTAGATTATCTTGAGTATTTCTTGAATGGATGTTAGGTTAATATAGAACAGGATTACTCCATTTTTAGACATAATAGCTTGTTTACTTGGAAGGCAATGCTCAGCACACAGGGAAATGAATTATGGATACAGGAATATTTAGGGAATGATGGAATGGTCCAAATAAGACTCCTACATCGAGGAAATATTCAGTTGATCTTGAAACATTGAAAATCCCACTCTCAAAGCTCATAGAGGTCGAAATCATATAGCTTTGATGTGAATCTACTTCCTAGTCTATCAATTGTTGGCCTTCAAAATTGACAAGACATAAAGAGTCTAAAGTTTGGGGTTTTGTCACCTTAAACTTCATTTTTACTGAAAAGGATAGAAGGCAAGATTCTAAAGTTTACTCGGTAATCTGCTACAATTGGTTATGTGGGTTGTGCAGGTCGTTGGATGGCTCCTAGAGACAAATTGCACAATGCGCTTTGCATAATGAGATAAAGAAGCTCCTTTTACCTTTTAATTATTATTCCAGCCATTAAGAGACGTGGCATGATTTAATTGGACATGGACCTTTTATTTTGAAAATACAAGCAAACTTTCGCTTATTTATTATGCTAACATTGTTCCCACACTTATGACACATGGACCAACACTTATTCGCTACTTGGATGCCACCTGGAGCACTTATTATATTACCTATCAACCACTCTACCATTGGTCAATGTGATGCCATGTTGTCCAGCAAGGGTCCCACAAGTCACATCGCCATGCGGTATCAAGGGGGTGTGTTGGTTGTTTTGAAAACCCATGGGAGGGGGGTCAATATAGTTCTTTGACTAACACATGTCCCAGTGGTAAATCGTAAGGGCGCAGCTTTGGACCCGCAACACCCCCCCTATTAACCATAGAGCACTCACGAGAGCCAATATAACTTTTTCATCGTTGCTCAAAAAGATATCCACAATGCACTCCCAAAGATGCACAAGGATTAACCACAAGTGGAAGGGTGAAATATGCATCTTTTTTATAATAATTTTTTTAACTGGGTAAATAAACCATAGAAATTGTACACTGCACTCAAAAACTATAATGTTACAACATCAAGCACAATCTATCAAAAATAATTTTTTCTTTGAAATCCAATACTAAACAAAGAGAATGCCACACATGTTTTAGAAAGAAAAAATGAAATGATATGAGTTGCATACCACAATCCATCAAAAGGAAAAGTTAACCAAAGTCACGATCAAAATGAGATTGAATCAACAATCTAATCAAGATTTAGTATTTATAAAATGAACACTGCTATAGAATATCTTCATTAAATCTCTTGTTTCCATGCTCATTTTATAAAAAACAAAGATGTACAAAAACATGGGAAAAGATGTTTTTGCAAGTAACATTAAGCATTTATAATTCTTGAAGTTGTTGATAAGCATGAAAACACTTTTAAAAAGCTAATAACAATGTCATCAAAAATATTAGCCAAATGCAATGTTTTGGTAGAACTATATGCCAATTGCTAAAACTTGGAAGATGACAATGTTGATAGTGTTTATGGATTATGTAAAACATACAAAAAGAAAAACAAAGATTTAAATGTCATTTGGACAAACTTTATAGATGTAAAATGTATATTATATGCATCACAAAACAATTGGTAATAAGGGAATTCTTAGATCAGTATAAACAAACAATTTTCAATACAATTTTTATGCGCTAGGACAACACGTTAAGCTAAGGGATTGCCTATAAAGGACTTGCATTTGTTCGAAATGGCTTATCAACACATGGAATAGTGTACACAACATTATCGCAACTAAAAAGTTGGGATTCATTATCTTTTAAAAAAAATAACACAGAACAATTACTATGTCAACAAGAAAGTAAGAAAAGAAATGTAACACTCAAAAATGACAAACATAAATGGAAACTAGAAAAAGTGCAAAGACATATACCATATACATATACTCTATCAATTGTGCCTTTGAACAAGCACATCAAGCGCATATTCATGTCATTGGACAAGAAGATCTAAGCAACAACAATGTCCTTAATTTCAAGAAACATAATTATTTGTTAATTTGATGATTAATTCATGAATAAGCTTCAAACATCAGTGATCTTTATGGTGGTCAACTTTGGATTTTTATTTAGAACAATGATGGGTTCATTTTTTCTAGGTGGGATGCCAATGTATCATTAATCAAGGTAGTCAATAGTGAATTTGTCCAAGAATCAAAGATCTATAGTCGATACCATGCTACAACTACACGCCAAACAACATTCTTGATGATAGCCATAATTTTCTCATGAATAAATTAATAATTAATCAATTTAACATACCTATGCAAAGTAGCAATAAATTAAAATGTGGTTTGCCACTCCCCTCTAGTATTTTGTAATGTGTTGATTTCCAATCTATTTTTTCCCAATCATTTTTGTTCATTAATCTAACATCCAAACCTGCTCAAAAATCACTAATCTAATACCAAAGAAAATGAGAAGTTTTGATGATTGTGTGATTAGTTTAATTTACTATATAATGTGTTATTTTATCATTTTTAGCACATTATCCACCAATAAATAATCAATTTTCCAAATTCAATTTCAATATAACACACTATGCTTGTGGCAAACTTGTTTAAAAATATACAAAGATTCAGAATACAAAATAAATATTTGCAACAAAAACAATCTTATTTTGTCATATGCACAACATTGAATTTGTGTAATGAACATATGCATTATACCATGTGCATATGTATCAACAACCACTAAAATAATTGCAATTGTGAAATCTCAATCTATTCATAGTCACTTTTAAGTGATCATTGGTGATTTCAATATTGACATACATTCAAATCACAATATAAGAAAACCATTAATTGAATAGATACAATCAAAGCAATTGCAAGAATTAACAAACAAGTTCAGTGCATGAAGAAAAATTGTAGTTGACCAAATCTAGACAAGCTTCCAATTGGACCATTGTGAAACCAATATATCATATGCATATTGCCCTAACCACAATACAATTCACGCTTTGCTACACAAAAATTCATCCACATTTGCATTTTACTCATGTCCATACTTTTATCTACATTGTACTTGAAACAATAGCAATAGACATGACATAAATATTCACAAGATTCTTGTCAACTTTTCATTGTAATCTAGCAAGTCCAAGGACTTTGGTTAGAGGTGTGTTGGAGGATGACCTCTACAAATTCCTTTTTCAACCCACAGGACTTGTACATTCTAGCAAAATGTTGGATGAGCCTTCTAGCCATAAGATGGATTACGCAAAAGCATGTATGGTGGGATGTCATGAAGCCAAGATCAAAACCTATTGTGGAATGAGCAATTGATTCCATACTTGCAATTATTGGGAGTGTTGTAGAGTACAACAACATGGTTGGATACTCTCAATGAGAGGGAGTTGCACTTATTCCTACTTTTCCTTTAGGATTCTCTCGGACAAGGGAGTTGGCCTCATTAAGCTTGATGCTTCAGTGGATGGAAGTTTTGAGGCACATGGCTAAGATACCCATGATTATAGGTTTTTCACAATTTTGGCCTATGATGTTTACTTGAGGGATCATGAAGTTATGGAGGTCGCTCTAAATCCTAGAATATGTTCCCTCATATTCACAATTGCTGAATCTTCTTTGGAAGTTTGAGATGAGGTGTTAGACTTCCAAATATTACATGATCTGCATTCCAACTCAGCGAAATACTTGGTGAGTAGGAATGTGGAGTACAATGAAATTGGGAGGCCTTTTAGTTCATAATGATCTCCTTCAAAGATTGAAGGGAGAAAAGAGATTGTTTTTCTAGAGGTTAATTAGGAAGTCAGAGCTAAGTCAAATATGGGAGTGGATGAGGTGAGATAGTGTTGTGGGTGGATATTCCCTCACCTACTAATTTGACTCAAGGTAAGACAAAATGGCTCACTCGAAGATTACAAGATGCAAAAAAGCATGTAGGAGTACTCAAAAATTTAGTGAGGGTGAGCATATTTCCTAGTATATATGCTACGCATATTGCATTGGCTTCTTCCACTTGTAACACCGTGATAGAGGAGAATGATGTTTAGGAGACAAACTTTTATTTTTATTTAGGGGAAGAGGTGTGATGCCTTCATGATGAGTATGATGTTTGGGTTACAATTGTCAGCTATGAGACCACAACAAATATAGATTTGAAAATGGAAGGTTCAGTTGAGTTACAAAGGTAGTAGACTAACATTAGTAAAAACCCTTTCCTCATAAAGAGGAAGTGTTAGCTTCTTAGATTACTCTAAAAACATTTACAACGTGCTTGGGGGTGCTTCTTCTGATTGTGGGGTGCATGGTGTATGGATGAGCCTTGCTCTTGTCATGATGGACATACACATGAAACATGGGTTGCTCAATGATTGTTAGACCTTAGGTGGATGATTGTGTGTCATTTTTCCTCGAGCATTGTCATTCTTCTTTGAAGACATTTTTACAATAAAGACCTAGCTCAAATGGGAGCATGTGATATATAGTTGAAAATCTTATTTCGAGATCTTTACAGTGGTATATGGCACTCCATCTATCCATAGAAATAAGGAGATATGAAAGATTTTGCCAAGTTGGCCCAACTAGAAAGTACAAATCAGCCCAACTATTTTTACAAGTAGGCCTCATAAGTGAACATGGAAACACTATAAATAAAGGATAGGTGAGTGCATTTGAAGATTGTCCAAGCAAGAAGAGATCTAAGGTGCACAAGAGAAGATGGGGAATACCTTTGGGCTTTAAAGGTGGAGCAAAAATGTGATTTGTGGAGTGAATGAATCATCTTGCCATTTTCGTTATAACTTTTCTTTTGTGATGTTTCGAGCCATGAAATTATGAGCAAATAAAGGTGAGATCCTCATATACATGTGGTAAAAGTTTCAAGCATTGATTTTCTATACTTTCAAAGATAAGCTCTAAGAAAGTTAGGGCTCTTAAATGCCCTTGAAAGCTGTTTCAAACAATTCAATTTGGCATTTTCACTATAACTTATTTTCTGGGATGTTTCAGACTATTAAATCTTGATGAGACTCGGATGAGATCTTGAAGGTACATGTGGTAAAAATTTCAAACTTTGGTCCACTATAATATCGGAGATATAAACTATGTAAGTTAGGGTTTCTAAGTAGTCCTGAAATCAGCTTCAAACAGTTCATTTTGGAATTTTTTCGAACTTACTTTTTGAGAAGTATAATATTATGAAAATGAGATGAGATAGAGGTGGGATCCATAGGTGCTTGTGGTAAAAATTTCAAACTTTGGCTCGCTATACCTTCGAAGATATACGTTGTGGAAGTTAGGGTTTTTTAATGATCTTGAAATCAATGTCAAATGGGTCAGCGTGGAACTTTCGTGGTATCTTCTTTTCTGCTACTTTTCATAATAAAATTTTCGAAGATCCGAGGAGGCAAAGAAGTACCTTAAGTAAAAATTTCATAATCAAATTTGCAAAATTGGATATGTGGCATGCAGTAAAAGTTTGCCTGCAAACCCGGTGAAGGCAAAAATGACAAGCAAGCCTAGTGAAGGAAGAAGCAACGAGTACACCTAGTCAAAGCAAAAGTGGCAAGGAGACTCAACGAAGTAGGTTGGTGCCTACAAATATTTGCAATGGTGGGATGTTGATTTTTTCAAATGCAATAGATACAAGCACTAATTTCTGAAATAATGGTAATTATTTCTAATGATGTATATGATTAAGCAATTACACTACATAAATTCAACCATAAAAGCACAAGGACAATAGAGATCACAATGAACAAAGAGAGCACAAGATTACCTTGGAAAAACCTAGCAACCTTTCCCTTAGAGAAATTATGCGGTTCAACAAGAGATACACCTAATGTAGCTAGTCAACTATGAGGTCAAACTAACCAACAATGTTATGGTTAGCCCTGGTCAAACAGCCCTCTTTTCAAGTCAACCTTTTGCCCTTCAACTTCAGCCCTCTCTAACCTTCCTAGGCCAAATTTTGGCCTCCCAAAATATGCCCAAAAACAAAGCCTCGTTGCCCAAAACACTATCCCTAGAATTTCGACCTTGCTGCTCAGAAACTGTTGCCCAGGATTTCGACCTACTGCTCAAAAAATGCTCGGAGCACGCGTGTGAAGTCAAGAGAGGGAGAGAGATAAACGTTGGAGATGAACTTGTCCTTCTTCGTCCTTCTTTGTTCTACTTCTTCCTTCTTCTTCTTCGTTGAGTGCCCAAAATATTACTTATCATGATGTTGAATGGTACCTTGTGGACGAGGATGAATGCTCTATATATAGCGTTATGCCGGTCTGAATGGGTTTGTCTCTTCACTGGGGTGGACTTAACTTGAGGGAGTGTTGACTTCACAAATTTGGAGCCAAAAATTCAAAATTCAAATTTCAAAATTTTTTCTTTTAAATTTGACATGAAGAATGTGTCTTATAATAATTCTTTCAAGGGCTAATTAATGAAAATGACATGAAGAACATGTCTTACAATTACATTACATATTTCAAGGGCTAAAATATAAAATTATGAAGACTGGCCATAGCTACAAAATTCAACACTTCCTCCTTAGTTAGTGAGGTATTCATAATCACTAGACAAATGTTCTTTTGTTGACAAATTTCTCTAAGAAAAAAATATAATAAATCATCATCAATTTCAATAATGGGGTCAACAAATGTGACACATGGTACACCAGTAGTATCAATCAATTACCATAATTTGGTCAAACAACTTTGACACATGGTTAGTTAACAACATCAACAAGTTGCCATAGTTTGTGTCAATACCTTAGACCTATGGTATATCCTCACCATAACTCGAGTCAGTACTTCAAACACATGGTACATCATTTAGCATCAACTAGGCACCATAATTTGGGTCTCTAATTGAGTCATTCGGGGCCTAATGCTAAACGAATGTGATGCTCCACGACCATTCTTCCTTATTCTTTTCAACATATTTGACACAAAAAGAGTGGTTGTCCTCTGCCAAACCATTCTCCCTAATTCGGGTCAACATGCTTGACACAGGGAGAATGTCAGTGCATGATGTTATCTCATCAGCACTCCCTCTCATTATGAGAGGCATTCTCAACAAGTCCAAGCTTGTCCCTAAAGTATACAAACTTCACTTTGGACAAAGGCTTTGTAAGAATATCAATTATCTTCTCATCAATAGAGACATACTAGAGCTTCATTGCTCCCTTCTGCACCATGTCATGAATGAAATGCTACTTGAATTCAATGTGCTTCGACTTGTCATGGAAAACTAGATTCTCTGTCAACTTCAAACAACTTTGCTGGTCACAATATATCATAGTCGGTTCTAACACCTGATTTGTCACCATGGGAGTTGCCATCAATTTACAGTATATCATCCCAAAGTTCAACAAGATCTTGATATATATTTTCCTTGACTACGGAAGATTTCACCAAGCTTCTACCATACTTGTAGCCCCAAATAGTAGTGCATCAAACCAAGATCGTTCATATTGAATTTAGAGGCCAACCCCCTCTTACACGAAACAATAAGATGCTCCATACTTGTCAAAAATAAACAATCAACATAAAATAATAGAATCACGGTTCATTCTTCTCAACCTTGATATATAGGTTTGGATCAAAATCACTTTTAGAGAAACCAAGTCTTGTCAGCTAGTTTTCAATTCGAGAGTACCAAGCTCTAAGTGCTTGCTTAAGTCCATACAAGGTTTTCTTCAATCTGCAAACATAAGACTCTCTTCCATGAACCTCAAAACCTTGAGGTTGTTCTATGTACACTTCTTCCTCAATCACACCATTATCCATTTGATGTAAATTCCAACCCATAGAATAAGCAATATAAATAATAGATCTAATGGTAGCATCCCTAGCAACTACAGCAAAGGTCTCCTCATAGTCCTCTCCCTCTTTCTGGGAGAACCCTCTAGGCACAAATATCGCCTTGTATTTTCCAATACTTCCATCCATTGCATGTTTGATCTTGTACACCCATTTGGAAGTTACCACTAATTTCCCTTCAGGTCTCGGCAAAATCTCCCATACATCATTCTTCATAAGTGATTAGTGTTCTTCCAACATCGCATCCTTCCAAACCTATTGGCTAACTGCTTCTTCAAAGGCAAAAGGTTCAAAATCAATGAGATTAGTCATTAATGTTGCATATTCAGAATACATATTTGGTCTCTTCCTTTCCCTGAAGGTGTCATGTGGTGTTGCATGTCCTTTTGCTTCCTACAAAGTGGATCTCGGCCAAGTTGGTCTTCTCCTAATTTCAGGAACAACAACTGGGTCCATTGGATCACTAGGCCCTTCTAGCTCTTCTTGATCGTATACGAAATGTTCTGAAGAAATGGATGGATGACAACCTTCTTCCTTGGGAGCTTCATGTTCTTCGTCCTCATCAGAATCCATGGAAACTTCATTAGGTTTCCAGTACAACACATTCTTATCAAAGGTCACATCCCTATTGACTTCAACCTATTTTTATCCTGGCATATAGAATCTATAGGCCTTTGATGACACACTATGTCCATCAAATATTATTTTATTTCCTAGAGGCTCTAGCTTCTTTCTCTTATCTTTAGGTACATGGATATAGACTGGGCAACCAAATATTCTTAAATCACCAACCTCGGTTTTATATCTCGTGAACGCTTCTTCATGAGTTGTCTTTCAAAATTCAATGAGGACTTGTGTTTTGAATATAGGCAGTTGTCATATATGCTTCACTCCATAGAAATATAGGTAATTCTTGATCATGCATTTTTCTGTGCCTTTTTTTAGCAACTCCATTTTCTTATGGATTGTAAGGAACAATCAACTCCCTCTTAAGGCATGCTTCTTTAGGAAAGGCAACGAGTTCCTTGGAAGTATATTCTTCTCCATTATCATATCTCAGGATCTTGATTTTCTTTCCCTTCAAGTTTTCTACTTTTGCCTTAAATTCTTGAAACTTGTTGAAGACTTCGTCCTTTGTCTTCATGAATTAATTCCATGTCTTGTGAGAGAGGTCATCAATAAAAGTTACATAATACAAGGAGCTTCCAAGAGATTTCACTGGCATTGGACCACACACATCATAATGAACTAGATCCAAAATTTCCTTGGATCTACTTTCGTTGCTTGGAAAGGGCTTCTTGAGATTCTTCTCAAGCGCACATCCTTTACAAACTTATTCATGTTCTCCCTGCAAATCTAGAACACCCAAAACCATTAGATTTAAAGCAAACAAAGCTCTATAGTGAAGGTGTGCATATCTTCTATGCCTAAGTTCACATGGATTGATGTCATTGTGTACTAATGCTTGAATAAGTTGTTTCAAGAGTCTATACAACCTTCCTTCACGAACTCCAATTACTCTAGCAGAATCTATACTTGAGCCCTTGGGCCATACAAGAACTTTGCCATCAACAAATGCTACTCTATCTCCCTTATATTCCAAGCATGAAATGGAAACCAAATTCTTTTTCAAACCTAGTACATATAGCATGTTGCTAAGATGAACATTTTCACCTAATTCTAGCTCAATGAAAGTCTTCCCAATGCCTTTTACTGCATAATTATTGTTGTCTCCAAGTTCTACCTTTTGAGATAATCTTCTTTCCATTAGACTTGTGAGGTTGTCATGATCTCTCATCATGTGTCTTGAGGCACCACTATCTAACTAACCACAAGTCATTTCTATCTGCAATAGAACCTCTAGGAGCAGAAAAATAGAAGAAATCTTTGGCACCTCAATCTTCAGTCTTAGGATTCTTTGGTAGTTCATCAATGTCTATTGTGGTGGCATCTTGCTTTCCCTTTATATCATTTGATATTTTAGGACAATCATGTCTATAGTGACCAAATTTGTGAAAATGATAGCAATGAACCTTTGACATTCTCTCTTGCTTTGAGGAGCATATATTCTTCCTTCTAGAGGTCTTCTTTTATTTTTCTTTGGAATCCAAAATTATTTCTTCCCCCAGCCTTCTTGAAACATGTTGGATATGCTTGAGAGTCACCTTATTTGGATCTTTGAATCTTTCCTTTTCATATGAGCCTGGATTCTTCTTGAGTACATGTAATCCATAGTCCTTCAAACTTTGGAGCTTATTTTTTAGCACATATACCCGATGCAAAAGAGACCCATGAGTCAGGTAAACCATTAACTATTGTAGTCACTAGTTCTCTTTCAGAAACGATTTCATCAATTGCTTGAAGTTGATTTCTTAATTGAGAAATCCTCATCAATACAAAGCTATAGTATCATTTCTCGTCATTCTAACATCACGAAGCTCATTCTTTAAACTCATTGCTTGACCAATGTTGTTGATTGTGTATAATCCAACTAAGGCATCATACATCTACTCTGAAGATTCAAGATTTCCAACGTAAGGAATCAAGTCATCTTCGATAGAGTCTACAAAAATACTTCTAGCTATGATGCCATCATTCTCATATTTTGTTTTCACTTCATCATCTGCAGGCTTAGTAACCTTAACTTCACAATACCCAAGAGATCATTCTTTGCAAGAATAAGAACAATCCTTATTTTCCAAGCCCTAATTTGTAGCTCCTTCCAATTTGTTCTCAAACTTCATAGAGGAACCCATAGTCATAGATAAACAATTAGATTGTAGATGTAGGTTTTCTTCAAGGCTCTTCCCTTTACCAAAGCTCTTCAAGAGTGATCTCAATGTCATACTCTTCACTAAAGCTCTAATACCATGTTGATTTTTCAAGTGCAATAGATACAAGCACTAATTTCTGAAATATTGATAATTATTTCTAATGATGTAGATCTTCTTTTAACAATTCCAGTTTATCATTAAGCAATTATATTTCAAAAACTCAACCATAAAAGCACAAGGACAATAGAGATCACAATGCACAAAGAGAACACAAGATATACCCTGGTAAAACCCGCTTGGGGAAAAAGCCGACAACCTTTTCCTTAGATATTCTCTAGTTCAACAAGAGATACACCTAATGCATGTAGTCAACTATGAGGTCAAACTGACCAACAATGTTATGGTCAAACCTGGTCAAGCAACCCTCTTGTCAAGTCAAACTTTTGCCCTTCAACTTCGGCCCTCTCTGATTTGCCTAGGCCAAATTTCAACATCCTAGAATATGCTTAGAAACTCAACCTTGTTGCCCAGAAGTTCGACCTAATGCCTAGAAAGTCACATGTGAAGTCGAGAGAGAGAGAGAGAGAGAGATAAATGTTTGAGATGAACTTGTCCTTCTTCGTCCTTCTTCTTTTTCGCCGAGATGCCCCAAATGTTACTTGTTTTGTGTGAAGTCAAATGGAGCCTTTTGGAGGAGGTTGAAAGCTCTATATATAGTGTTATGCCTCTCTGAATGGGTATGTCTCTTCACTGGGACCGACTTGGCTTGAGGGAGGGCCGACTTAACAAGTTTGCAGCCAAAAATTCATAATTCAAATTCTCTTTTAAATCTGACATGAAGAACATGTCTTATAATACTTCTTTCAAGGGCTAATTAATGAAAATGACATGAAGAACATGTCTTATGATTACATTACATATTTCAAGGGCTAAAATATAAATTTTGAGACCGACCATAGATACAAAATTCAATAGGGGATTGGTGTCTCTAATAGGTTACTTCCTACGAATATTTGCAGTGGTGGGGATTGGTGTCTCTAGTAGGTTGGTTCCTACAAATATTTGCAACAGTGGGCATTGATGTCTCCAATAGGTTGGTGCCTACTAATATTTGTAACAGTAGGTTGGTGCCTACAAGGAATTATAAAAACAATTTTTTTGTTTTCCCATGAAACGTTTTCCACATAAACCATAGGTTATATGTTTTGTGATTGATAGATCTAATATTTGAAGCTACACAATTTGCTCATCATATTCAAGTCAAGAATAGGGCTACACAAGCTTATTGTTCAAGCATATGTAGGAAGCAGAGATCATTTTGGGGCTCATAAGACAACCCTACCTCAACCTACTCAAATATCATAGAAGGAAATGGAGAAAGAAGATCAAAAGGATTATGCTTTGATTGTAACAACAAATGATCAAAAAGGCTTAAATGTCAAGAAACAAAATTGTTCACCTTGGAAATTAATGATGAAGAGGAAATAGAGGCATCTACAAAAAGGGATGAGAAAGAACTTGTCAACTTACAAAAGTAGGAAGTAGAGGCCAAAATTGTGCAAAACATCAATTCAAATAAGTGCAAAATATCCATTCATGCATTGGCAAGTTTGTCAATGCCTAAAACCCTTAAGATCATAGGTTACTCGAATAGTACCCATATCTTCGTTAATAAAAGATTAGCAATAGCACCTCAATTGTTTTGTATATCCAATGACAATTTTGAGTTTTTGTTGTGAATGCGGGAGTATTGATTGTGCGGGAAAATGCCACAACGTTAAACTCAGTATGGGACAATATAATTTGGAAAGACCAATGTATGTCATTCCCATTGGAGGAGTTGATGTTGTTCTGGGGATTAAATGGATGGGAACATAAAGTGCAATTTCTATAAACTATAAGGAATTATACATGAGATTTGATTTGGAAGGAATTCAACATGAACTCAAAGGGTTTATACTAGACCTTCTCAAGTCATCAACTCACTCATAGAGTGGAAAAATTCCTAAAAGGGTAGCAGGGAAGTTGTGGTTAAACTTTATTCTGTGGGAGTAAAGAAAGTTAATGAAACTATTTCAGTGGAATTAAAATGCACCTTGGAAAAACACTATAGGGTCTTCCACGAAATTCCTAAAGGTCCACCTCCAATTAGAGATCATGAACATCAAATCAAATTGATTCCAAGAAGTGATCGTAAGAATTAAAGAAGAAGAAGAAAAATTGAAGGATGTGTCAAGATTGTAGAGATCTAAAAAAAATCATCATTAAGTATAAATCACTTATCCTGATATTGATGAGCTATTAGATGAGCTTCATGGAGCGGCTTATTTTACAAAGCTTGATCTTATATCGAAATACCACCAAATCATATTAGGAAAAGAAGAAATTATCGAAACAACTATTAAAATACATGAAGGGCAATATGAGTTCTTGGTTGTGCCTCCTGGTTTGCCTAATTCTCTACTTTTCAAAGCGTTATGAACAAAATGTTTCAACGTTTTTTTAAAAAATTGCGTTGGTTTTATTTGATGATATACTTATATATAGCAATTCAAAGGAATGCCACATTAAAGGTGTGGATAAAGTTCTACAAATTCTTGAGATTAATCAATTGTATGTCAAAAAATCCATAATGTGCTTTTGGAAAACAATAAGGAGAGTATTTGGCTCATTGTTTCAAAGGGAGGAGTTAAGGTAGACCCTCAAAAGATATAAGTTATAACAAAACAGTTTATTCCTAAGAGCATCAAGGATCTTAGAGAATTTTTGGGACTTAACGGGATATTATCAAAACTTTGTTACAAATTATGCAAAGCATTTTAGGCCCACTCACATCTATCCTGAAGAAAAAATTCATTTGTATGGAATGATGAAACTGCTTTGGCATTCTCTCTCTTAAAAGATGCCATGTTTTCTACACTAGTATTGGCAACCCCTAATTTAGGTAAAACATTCATAGTAGAATGTGATGCATCAAGACAAGGAATTGGGGCATTATTGACATAAGACTACTGGCTCTTGAAAGTAAATAATTCAAGGGAAAATATTTTGTGAATCCACATATTAAAAATAAATGGAAGCAATTTCACACGCAATACAAAAAAAAGGCAATAGTATCTCATTGGGAGGCACTTTAAAGTCAAGATAGAGCATGATAGCCTAAAATACTTTTGGAGCAAAGATTGTCATCAGAAGGGCAACAAAAATGGGAAAAATGCAACGGTTTGATTTTGAAATAATCACAAAAATAGGAAGGACAATATAGTGGCATATGCTCTTTCTACAATAGAAGCAACCTCAAGTTTATATTATATTACATATTATATTCATGTGTGGCTCGAAGAAGCTTGCCATGAATGGTAAAATGATAATTGTACTAGACAAAAAAACACAATGTATAAAGGAAGGAATGGACTCTATGGATCATTGGGAGTGGAAGGGAGACTTTGGTATAAGGGTAAAATATTTTAACGCCCTTAATCAAAGTTGAAGAAACAAATATTAAGGGAATCCCTTGACTCTTTGATGGTAGGGCATTCAGGGTTCCTTGAAACATATCAAAGAATTTGTTATAACATGAATTGATCAAGTCAAAAAAATTCCAATTCTTGCAAAAACTACGCCAAATCGACCAATTTCCCATCAGGTCAAAACTTCCTACACAATGAAGTAGAGAATATTTGGAAGAGGTTTTGTTAGGATATTCTGACACATATGAAATAATTAAGTATAACTTGGTCTAGTGTATAGTTAGGTAAAATGTGTTTCTTTAGTATGTACTTTTTGTAACTTACAATCTGACGGTCACGATATGTTTTAGACATGAAATGATCTGACGGTTCATTCTCTCATCGATATTACTGACACTTGATCCATGGCTTAACACCCGATTGGTCCAAGATCTCTATTTAAAAAGCATTGAGGGTAATTTGTTAGGTGACCGTTCATGAGAGAAGCTTATGTTAATTTTATTTCTTTTACATTAATAAATTGCCTGAAGTGGCTGCGTTGGCTTAGGTCGTGGACTGTTTCCCTCTTTAAGGATTTTAACCACATCAAGAATACTAGTGTACTGATCTATGATCTGTTTGTGAGCAGTGTCATTTGGTGTTCTATCTAAGGAACTTACCCCGTAAATTCCTACATGGTATCAAAGTTATTTGAGGGTTGCATCTATTGGTGATCCAAATCTAAAGCCAGTACAACTGCATCTGACTGTCATTTCCTAGATCTATTGTTTCTGACCGCTTTCGGGCTGAGAGGACTGCTCTACTGTGGTAAGAGCACCTGTTCCAGTGAGGAAACCCTTTTGTTTCATGCGAAAAGGTTTCTGACAACCCTAACTACTCATTTTTAAGATATGGAGGTATACAGTGTTTATTTGCAGTTATAGTTATTTATCGCTCTGTTTATTTTGATTTATAGTCCTCTACAGAAATTTATACCGAATCTATACCTTTCATTTTTGTGCATGCACTTTGCCTCGCGACTTTGTGCGATCTGGGCAAACTAGAAATAGAAAAAAGGATTTTTCTCATGTGTATGCTTTTTTCCGCCACGTCTTAGTGTCATCTCGGAAAATCAGAAACATAGAGGAAAATATCTAGTTTCCGGCCAAATCTAACGTTAAACCATAAGGTTTTGGATACTTTTGTTTGTTCATTTGGTTTGTGTGATTGTTTTTTTTTGTAGGCAAAAAGTGCGTTTTCAAATAAGTACACACCCCAAAGCTTCAGTGAGCCAAGAAAAAACCTTCCTCCTTCCAAAAATTAATAACCTTTTAAACTAGCTCAGTTGGTCTAAAGTTACTTTATGAGAATAGAGGTCTTGGGTTCAAGTCTTTCTTTTTCTTCAGTTACTTTTTCAAAAAACACATGTAACTTATGTTTTAAAGTTACTTCATGTAAAAGTGTTCTCACCCATTATAAAAAGTGAGTCACTTATAATTCTAACGTCACTTTATCTTTTATTCGAGTTACAATTTAGTGGAAAGTTCATAAATTACCATTGCAAAAGTTACTTTCACTTATTTATAAAAGTGGGTCACATAAAGTAATATTTTTTTAAAGTGAGCTAATTATATTAAGTTTGGAATTGGGAAGAATTTTTTTAAATATAACATTATTATCAACTTCCCAACATTCACATGGTTTGTTGACATCTTCAACAACTTTTCTTCAAAAAGCCACAACTTTTTCATTTGGAAGAGCTGTTTTTTTTAATCGGCCTAATTTTTCGAGATCTTTTCATTGGAAAATTTAGTTTCAGCCTATACAGCTTCAATTTCTTTTAAAATGGAAAGTCCATGCCTAGTTATTCTTGACAGCACCAACTACTTCCAATGGCTATCCTACATGGTGGATTTACTTAGAAGTAAAGGTCTTTATAGAATAGCCTCAGGCCGAGAGTCTAAACCTCAAGATAAAAATAAGGCAGCGAAATGGGAAAACATGCAAAATCAAGCACGTGGGTTGATAGGGATGTTTATTTCTCCAAACCTTAGATTCCATATCGCAAAAATTGATAACCTCAATGAAGCAATGAAAAAGTTCAATAAAGTTTTTGGAATTAGAAATGAAATTAGAGCCCATCAACTCAAAAATGAGTTGCTTACATTAAACCCCAATAAGTTTTCTTCCATTGAAGATTTTTTATCCAAGTTCAAGACCTTTAGACTTCTCTTGAAAGGTGTTTAAGATTAAGAAAGAAGATGGTAGCCTTATCTATTCCATTCTTACTAAGTTAGGATCAGCCTACTCTGTGTTTGTTTCCACATTCCATTCTACTAGAGAAGCCTTTATTTCTCAAGGACAAGACAACAAGTCCCCTTCTTTTGATGCCTTTTGTGATTATTTAATAAGAGAACAAGAAAAACTCTTACATCTTGGTCTTCTTAATACTGGAAACTCTTCTAAGAAAGACTTAGCAGCCTAGCAGCAACCAAGTTCAAAGAATTCTAAGAAGCAGCATCCTAAAAAGAATGGTCCTAAACCAAACAAGGATCCTAAGCAATTTCAATCTCACAATGAAAAATCAACTCAATAAAATGATAAGGCAACTAAAAACAAAGGGATTAACACTGATAGACATTGCAACTTTTGTAATCGTGATGGCCACTTAGAATCCCAATGCTTTAAGAAGATGGAAGCATTGGAAACAGCAATAAAGAAGCATAACATCCATTTAGAGCACTCTTCAACTTCAACTTCGTATTCAGGAATAGCACTTTATGCATGTGGTGGTCAAGCATCTCAATTTGGTTATGCACTAAATGTATCTTCTTCTCATTCTCATGAGTAGCTCATTGATTATGGAGCTTCTTATCACATGGCCAAAAACAAAGCCATGTTTTCTTCTTTAAATGATTGTAACACCAAAAAGATATGTTGGTGATGATAGATCTCTTAGTGTTGTAGGGACTGGAACTATTCATTTAGACAATGGTCAATTTAATGATGTATTATGTGTTCCTACCTTATCCTACAACCTTCTATTTGTACATTAGATAACTCATTCAAGTGAAGGTAAAATCGTTGAATTTTCACCTCATGATGTTGTAATTAAGGACCTAAGAGATCCTAGACACATTTTAGCTACAAGCAATGTTATTGATTCTACAAGGTTGTATAAGTTTGACAACTTTGGGTCATCAACTCTTCCCTTAGTATTTATTGCTCATAATGATGAAGTGAGCAATCTTTGGCATGAGTGATGTGGTCGCTTAAACTATCGCTCCCTTCAAAATCTATGTAAAGTAAATATGGTGACAAGTCTTCCTATGGTATCTTGCAAAGATGGTGTTTGTTCCAAATGTGCACTTAGAAAAAATCATTGAGAAAGTATTGAAAAACATCCCTCTTGGCACGCCTCAGAGCCTTTACAACTTGTGCATAGTGATTTATGTGGCCCACTTCCAGTTGTTTCATTCTCTGGCTACAAGTATTTCTCAACTTTCATTAACGATTTCTCCAGATGCACTTGGGTATACTTCTTAAAACTCAAAAGTGAAGTCTTTAACATGTTCTTGGCCTTTAAGGCCTTTGTTGAGAAACAACCTAAACATCAAATTCTTAAGCTAAGATCTGATAATGGCGGAGAATATGTTACAACAAATTCATCAACTTTTGCACTGAGCATGGAATTCAATTGCAACATACTATTCCATATACTCCACAACAAAATGGTGTAGTTGAAAGGAAGAATCGCACCCTACAAGAAATGGCTAATTGTATGCTTCAATCTAAAGGACTTAGTCTTAATTTTTGGGCAAAAGCAATAACTATGCAAATTACTTAGTAAATCGCACTCCTACTAAGGTTTTAAAGAATATCACTCCAGAAGAAGCATGGAGCTCAATTAAACCATATGTAAGTCACTTTCGTGTTTTTGGAAGTGAAGCATGGGCCCATATTCCAGATGAGAAACATAAAGCCTTAAAACCTAAGAGTGAAAAATGTATTTTTGTTGGATACTCTGAATATGTCAAAGGATATAGACTTCTTCAACCCAAATCCAAAAAAGTTATCATTAGAAGAGATGTAAAGTTTGCCAAAAATATATGTTAATTTTAGGTAACTGTGGTATGTTCTATGCTTATGAGCAATTTTACTTCAATTTCTTTATTAGCCAATATCCATTTTAGCAATCACATCAACACGATAGTAAAATGCAAATAGAGCATAAACATAAACAGTAGAAGACAAGCCAAAACAAGATGACACAAGATGTGGCACTAGCTAGGAACAAACCCCCATGTGGGGAAACCCTTGATCAATTCTTCTTATAGTCTTCAATAGTTCAACAGAGAAAGATAGTACAATTTACAAATCTAATAATTTATAATAGCGGCAAAAGAGCCCTAACCGGAGAAGTCAACGTTGGTCAACAAGGCAGATTTGACCCTCAACAAATCGATCAACTTCAGTTAACTTCGGCCTCCAAACAACAAGATGGATCAGCCCTCAAAACAGTCTGAAAACAACCCAGTCAAAATCTGGTCAAACAGCGAACCTGCGGTCAGCGCTGGTCAAAGTCAATTGCCTTGATTTTTGTGCCCATAAATGCGACCTACTGGGACAAAATTTCTCCACCAAAAATCGCAATCAAACAAGTCAATGTTGTTGGTCAACGCTTAGTCAAACTATCCTGAAATTTGGTCAACACAGTCAACGCCCAAAACAGAAAATTTGTCCTTCTTTCCTTTGCATGTGTCGAGAGAGATGTTGCACAAAAATGCATACCCAATCAATGAGGAGAGAGAAAAATGTGTGTATATGAGTGTGTCCAAATGAGGATGAAGCATCATGTATTTATAGCAAACATTGAGGATGAATAGACGTGATTGTTGGGCTTCTGAGCCTACATGAGTTTATTGTCAAACCTTGACAATTTGTCCATAATCAAAATAAATTCAGAACTTCATTTGTACATGTCAGAATCAGATGATCTCTAAATCAATCCTACACCTCTCGGAGAGAGAAATCCAAAAACAATATCAGCTGTCATAAATAAGATGACCCATGTGGAGTTCGGCCCAAGTTGCCAATTTAACACTTCCTCTCAACTAGGGAGAACTCCACCTGCTAATCCACCTGCCAATCTGTACAATATGTCATCAATGCACTGCTCTGCTTTGATTTGCTTTACTGAACTATGAAGAAGAAGAACTGATCGAGAATGTATCATACCATTCTCTACTGACCCGAAGCCAGTCCCAATCAAAAGACTGTCTCATACGACTCTTATTGACCCGAAGTCAGTTCCAATCAAAAGAGAGTGGCTCATACCACTCTCACTGACCCAAAGTCAATTCCCATTAATCCCAGATCAATATCGGTCATCTTAGCATAGGGAGTACGGTAGTACACGATGCGTCCATCGGTAGTACTATGGTCCATATCCTCATTTCCCTACTCATTGGTCAAATGAGAGGTACTTCCCATGAGTCTCAGACTACATGGGTAGGATGTCTCAACAGGAAAAGGATGAACCACTCGTCCTGCCTACATGTCGCCAAGGAGTGTCACAAGAGAAGGTTGAACCACTCACCCTGTACACAGCAAACCACTAGGGAAAGTTGAACCACTCACCCTATGGTCGCTCACCGCTCCGAGAAGTACCCCAAGCCCCCTGTAGCTCCCAGAGCTCAATGTCCATCTCATACAAGACCCTCATAAGAGGGTCTCTCCACGACTCCAAGTCGTTCTCGGAAGGCCGAGAACTTGACCTTCCCGAAGGGATTTTTCAGAATATCGGTGACCTACCCATCAGTCCCAATGTGATGGAGCCTTATTGCTCCTCATTCTACCATGTCCCAGATAAAGTGGTACCTGATATCTATATGCTTGGAGCGATCATGAAACACGGGATTCTCTGATAATTGGATCCCACTTTGGTTGTCGCAGAGGATCATGGCGGTATCCAGCACATGTCCAAACAACTCACTAAAGATCTTCCTCAACCAGACAGCTTCACAAGAGGCCATACTAGCAGTTACGTATCCGCCCTCGGCAGTGCTCAAGGCAATCGATTTCTGCTTCCTGCTCATCCAGGATATCGAAGCAAAACCCAAAGAAAAACAGCGTCCATAGGTGCTCTTGCGAACCACCACACTGCCAGCCCAATCAACATCAGAATAACCATGTAGCCTCGCATTTCCGACAGTGTATCTCAGTCCATGAGTAATTAAGCCCCGAAGATATCTCAGAAGATTCTTGGCAACAATCCAATGTATATGATGAGGCTCAACCGTGTATTGGCTCAATGTGTTAACTACAAAACATATGTTCAAACGGGAGTTCACCAAGAACATCAGTGCTCCTTTGAGTTAACGATACTTAGAAGCATTTCCCCATTCACGTCCAGCAGCATCACATAACTTCTTAAAGTTAAGTTCCATCGGGGTAGTCACAGGCTTACAGTCCACCATTCCAAATCTTTCCACTATCGTTAACAACATATTTTCCTTGAGGGAGGAAAATTTAACTTGGCTTTTGCCAGACCTCCAACCCTAGGAAATAGTGCATCGGTCCTAGGTCCTTCATCTCAAATTCAGAAGCCAACTCCCTCTTACATTTGTGAATGAGAGGGTTTGCACCTGTCAAGAAGAGGTCATCCACATAAAGCACCAGAATGAGAGGTTTATCATCTTCAACCTTAAAGTAAAGATTTGGATCAGCTTCACTTCTAGTGAATCCCAGCTTCATCAGATAGTTATCGATCCCCTCATACCAAGCTCGAGGTGCTTGCTTCAAACCATAGAGCTTTCTTCAACCTGCATACATGAGATTCCCGATCATGTACTTCAAACCCCTCGGGTTGCTCCACATAGACTTCCTCTTTGATTGAACCATGTAAGAAAGCAGTCTTGACATCCATCTGAGGTAGGTTCCACCCTTGCGAGGCAGCAAAGGGCTATAATTGAGTGGATGGTGGTGTATCGGGCAACAAGTGTAAATATCTCATCGTAAGCTACACCTTCCGTTTGAGAGAAGCCTCGAGCAACAAAGCGAGCCTTGAACTTTGATGCACTTCCATCAACTCCATGCTTGATTTTGTCGAGCCACTTAGAGGTGACAACCGATTTGTCCTGGGGTCTACAGACCATATCCCAGACATCATTCTTCATAATTGACTCGTGTTCTTCATTCATAACATCCTTAGCATCCTTCCATACTTGTTGCTTCACGGCTTCTTCGAATGATGAAGGCTCATTTTGAATGATAGTGCTCATGGCGGTCAGATATCCCTGATACTTGTTCGGTTTCTTGCTTTCACAGAAAGTCCCCCTTGGTGCAATATGTCTCTCAGCATCTTCGAGAGTCTCCCTAGGCCATGAGGGTCTCCTTTTGGAGGAGGAGGGCTCATCAGGAGGAGGATCAATAGGATCCATAGGTTCATCAACATCAAGCATTGTTTTGTCTTCTTTTTCACCCTAATTTTCGGTGTCAACTTCTTTGTCCTTCCTTAGGATAGGAAGGTTGTTGATCTTCCTGAGCGCCATATCTTCGTTGAAGGTGACATCATGACCTATCCCAACTTCCTTTTGTCCAGCCACATAAATTCTATATCCCTTAGAATTTTCACTATAGCCCACAAAGATTCCTTTCTTCCCAGATGCACCCAATTTGCTTCTTTTCTCTTTTAGCACATGAAAATATACGAGACTTCCAAAAATTCTAAAATGAGAGACATCAGGTTTCTTACCAGTGAACATTTCTTTGGGAGTCTTGGAGTCCAATGCTTGATGAAGGCATCGGTTTTGAATATACACAGCGGTATTCGCAGCTTCAGCCCATAGAAATTTCGAAAGGCCTTGATCATGAAGCATGGCACAAACAGCGTCTACAATAGAGCGATTCTTCCTTTCAGCCACACCATTCTGCTCAAGAGTGTATGGCGTTGTAGTCTCCCTCTTAATGCCAACTTCTCTGCAATAATCTTGGAATTCATTAGATTCGTACTTAGTCCCATTATCAATCCTCAATATCTTGATTTTCTTCTCGGATTGGTTTTCGATCAAGGCTTTGAAGTGTCGGAACCAGGTCAACACTTCATCCTTCTTCTTCAAGAAGTAGATCCAAGTTTTGTGAGAATAATCATCTGTAAAGGTGAGATAATATAAGTATCCTCCCAAAGAGTTTACGGGATAATTACCAGATATGTCAGAGTGGATCAACTGCAATATATTTGTGGTCTTGCTATTACTTGAGGGGAATGGTCCCCTTGTAAGTTTTCCTTCAGCACATCTTGGACATACACCTTCATGCTCTACTTTGAGCTCAGGCATACTTGTCACCATCTGTCTCACATCGGGTAGGGCCTTATAATGAAAATGAGCAAACCTCTGGTGCCATAGTTCAGATTGTAGAAGTGTCGCAAGACATGGCTCCCAATGGACTTCCTCCAACTTGATACAAAGTGTCAACCCTGAACCCAAGAGTAAAAGCATCTTTAAAATTTCTTTTCCAAACATGTACTTTTCCATTGATGAAAGCCACCTTGAATCCTTTGTCTTCCCTTGCGCAAATGGACACTAGGCTCTTCTTGAGATCAAGTACATATAGTACTTCTTGTAAATGAATAGTGTTACCTTGATTCAATTGAAGGGTAACATTCCCTACTCCCTTCGCAAGATAGGTGTCATCATCTCCAAGGATGATCTCCAAGTTTGTCTCATTTTTTTATCAGATTAGAGAGGGCTTCCTTGTATCCGGTGAAGTGCCTTGAGGCACCACTATGAATCAACTAATTTCCTAAAGTGTTCGGAGGAGAGGCAATGGAGAGATCCAAAATAAGATAGTACTCTTTTGGCTTATTGTTAACAACATTGGATTCTTCATTCCTAGAGTTTCTTGCTTTCTTGGACGGTCAACCATTTCTTTGATGTCCTGCATTCCTTTTTCCCTTGCCATTGGACCTGCCATTCCTTTGATCGTTGTTGTTGAAGTTGCGTCTGGAATGATTGTGATCATCATCATGTGATGTTTCCCTTCTATTTGGACACTCCCTTGCATAGTGGCCAAACTTATTGCAAACAAAGCATCTTCCCTTCCTTCTATTTTTGAATCTCGGTCTTCCTTAACTTTGCTTCTTTGAACCTGCATTGTTCTTCCTCTTGGCATGAGTGGAGAATGCAGTGGGGTTGCTTCTATTAGAAGGCATTTCTTACTCCATTATTGTTTCTTCATGAATGCATCTTGACATTTATTCTTCAAACACTGGAATTCAATCATTGTTGAGTATAGTTCTTCTAAATACATACCACTCAGGTGGGAATCCTCCAAGGGTGGTGAGAGTAAGTTCCCTATCAAGAATGACTTCTCCAATCGAGAGTAGATCATTCTTGATCTCAGTAATCCTCAAGAAAAAGGATTGAATGTCCTCGTCCTTGCCCTTCTTAATATCCTTCAACTTATTCTTGAGAAATAGAATTTGAATAGCATCACTAACCTTGAACATGTTGGCCAACCTGTCGTAGATCTCCTTAGAGGTCTTCAATTCGGAGATATAGGCCACCATATGCTTGTCAATGGAATCCTTTATCATCTTCTTCGCTTTGACTTCAACCCTATTGTACTTGGTCTTCACAGCAGCCGGTGCATTTGAAGGAGGTTCAGGGATTTTACCCTGCACATAATCCTTCACTTATTTTTCTTCCAAGGTCAAATCAAGAGACATCTTCCATCTATGATAGTCAGATTTATCATGGAGCTTGTCTTCAGCCAGGAAGTAAGATGAGGAACCCATTAAACCTTTTGTCTTTGTCCATTTGTCTTTGGTGATTGCTCTTTCACTCTTGCTTAGGCTTTGTCTTCACCTCAGCTCTAATACCATGTTAATTTTAGGCAACAATGGTATGTTCTATGCTTAAGAGAAATTTTACTTCAATTTCTTTATTAGCCCAATATCAATATCCAGTTTATCAATCACATTAACATGACAGTAAAATGCAGATAGAACATAAACATAAACAGTAGAAGACAAGAGGACACAAGATGTAGCACCCGCGATGGACAAACCCCAATGTAGCGAAACCCTTGATCAATTCTTCTTATAGTCTTCAATAGTTAAGCGGAGAGAGATAGTACAATTTACAAATCTGATAATTTATAACAGCAACAAAAGAGCACTAACTAGAAAAGTCAATGTTGGTCAACAAGGCAAATTTGACCCTCAACATTAGTCAAATTCGGCGTCCAAATAGCAAGATGAATCAGTGCTCAAAATAGTCTGAAAATATCCCAGTCAAAATCTAGTCAAACAGTGAACCTACGGTCAGCCCTAGTCGTAGTCAACGTTGGTCAAAGTCAACATATTGCCTCGATTTCTGTGCCCAAAAATGTGGCCCACTAGGACAAGATTTCTCCACCAAAAATCACAGTCAAACAGGTCAACAGTGCTAGTCAACGATTGGTCAAATTGTCCCTGAAATTCAATCAACGCAATAAACGCCCAAAACATAAAATTCCTCCTCCTTTCCTTCGCACAGTGGAGAGAGATGTTGCCCAGAAATGTGTACCCAATCAATGAGGAGAGAGAGAGAGAGAGATGTGTGTCGATGAATGTGTCCAAATGAGGATGAGGCGTCATGTATTTATAGCAAACATTGAGGATGAATAGATGTGATTGTTGGGCTTCTGAGCCTACATGAGTTTGTTGGCCGACCTTAACAATTTTTCCATAATCAAAATAAATTCATAACTTCATTTGTACATGTCAAAATCGAATGATCTCTAGATCAATCCTACACCTCTCGGAGAGAGGAATCCAAGAAAAATGTCACTTGTCATAAATAAGATGACCCATGTGGATTTCAGCCCTTGTTGCCCATTTTAACAATATATCAGCCTACGAGCCTAGTTCGGCGGATGTGCCACCTCTCTCTATCCCTTCTACTTCTAAAAATATTTCTTCTTCGGGTGATGACAGAAAGGATGACAATCCACCCCCACCTTCTCGAGATCCTCCTTCAACTCCTCAGCTTCCAAAATGGGTTTGGGCTACTTGGGATGCAGTAGGTGCTCTTGCAAGTGATCCTACAGATCAGCGTCGTACACGTTCTCAGTGTGATAGAGCCTCTTCTTTATTGGCTCAAGCTTCAGCGAATTATGATCCTGACACCTTTGCAGAAGCTTTAGGCCATCCAGATTGGGGCGCAGCTATGAATGAATAATATCGTTCATTATTGGCAAATGATACATGGGACTGTGTTCCTCTTCCAAAGGGATGAAAACTTGTTAGATGCAAATGGGTTTACAGAACCAAGTTTGGACCAGATGGAAAAGTTGATAAACATAAAGATCTTCTTGTTGCTAAGGGTTTTTCACAAGTTGAAGGCATTGACTATACTGAAACATTCTCCCCTGTTACCAAAATGAACTTTATCCACCTTGTTCTTCCCCTTGCTACCTCTTTCAAATGGGACGTCCATCAAATGGGACATCCATCAAATGGATGTTAAATCCGCCTTCTTACATGGGGACTTGCATGAGGAAATCTATATGGAACAACCTCCTGGCTTTTACAAAAAGACTCTAGACTTGTATGTCAGCTTATGAAATCCCTTTATGGTCTCAAGCAAGCCCCTCGGGCTTGGTATGCCAAAATGGATAGCTTTCTTTTAGACACTGGCTTTTCTATGTGCCATTCTGACAACACTGTCTACACAAAGAAAGCAGGTAAGTCTCTTATCATTCTTGTTCTTGATGTTGATAATCTTATCCTTACTGGTAGTGATTCCAACCTTATAAACCATGTGAAGTCCAGCCTTAAAAAGCAATTTGAAATGACAGACTTAGAGGACACTTGCATTATTTTCTTGGTCTTCAAGTCTTACAATCCAAAGAAGGTATTTCCCTTTCCCAGTCCAACTATGCATGTGATCTTCTATGCCACTTTCACATGGAAGACTGCAACCTAGCCCTTTCTCCCTTTCAGTCTGGAGCCAAACTTTTAGTCACGTGTACTTCCCTTGAATTTGATGCTACCTTATACTGTCCAAGCAAGCCCCTCAGGCTTGGTATGCCAAAATGGATAGCTTTCTTTTAGATACTGGCTTTTCTAAGTGACACTCTGACAATATTGTCTACACCAAGAAAGTGGGTAAGTCTCTTATCATTCTTGTTCTTGATGTTGATGATCTTATCCTTACTGGTAGTGATTCCAACCTTATAAACCATCTGAAGTCCAGCCTTAAAAAGCAGTTTGAAATGACAGACTTAGGACACTTGCATTATTTTCTTGGTCTTGAAGTCTTACAATCCAAAGAAGGTATTTCCCTTTTCCAATCCAAGTATGCATGTGATCCTTTACGCCACTTTCACATGGAAGACTGTAAGCTAGCCCCTTCTCCCTTTCAGTCTGGAGCCAAACTTTTAGTCACTTGTACTTCCCTTGAAGTTGATGCTACCTTATACCGTCAACTTGTTGGAAAACTTTTGTATTTGACCCATACACGTCCTGACATTTCCTTTGTTGTTGGTCTTGTTGCTTGGTTTATGCAAAACCCACATGAAAATCATTGGAAAGCAGCTAAAAGAATACTTCATTATGTTCGAGGTACAGTTCAGTTTGGATTCATTACAGTGCAGAAGCATCTCCTCTATTGGTTGGTTTCACTAATTCTGATTGGGCTGGTGACCCTGGTGATTGGAAGTCTACTACAAGTTGTCATCACTCTTGGTTTTGGACCTATTACATGCGCTTGCAAGAAACAAAGTGCCATTTCTCTTTCTTCAGTAGAGGCAGAGTATTGGGCGTCGTTGAAGCTAGCAAGGAAGCCCTGTGGCTTTGTCAAATCCTGTTAGAGTTTGTTTTTCAGCAACAACATCCGACTACACTTTGGTGAGATAATCAAAGTGCCATTCAACCATGCAATGATCTAGTCCAACATCAGCGCAGCAAACACATTGAACTACACATTAACTTTATCAAAAAGTTGATTCATGACCATGTTCTTGAAATACAATATTGTTCAACTAATGATCAAGTTGCAAACATCTTTACAAAGGCTCTCACAGGGGTGAAGTTTACTAAACTTCGATTTATGGTTGGAGTTCAGGAAGTTGTCACTAAGAGGGGATAGGCTCTACTGCCTCCTTCCTTCTCCTATTATATCATCTTTGTACATCCTTCAATCCTATCCCAAGTTGTTCTTAAGGGGGGATGTTAGGATATTCCGGTACACAGGAAATAATTAAGTATAACTTGGTCTAGTGTATAGTTAGGTAAAGTGTGTTTCTTTAGTATGTACTTTTTGTAACTTACAATCCGACGGTCACGATATGTTCTAGACATGAAGTGATCTGACGGTTCATTCTCTCCTTGGTATTACCGACACTTGATTCGTGGCTTAACACCCAATTGGTCCATGATCTCTATTTAAAGAGCATGGAGGGTCATTTGTTAGGTGATCGTTCATGATAGAAGCTTGTGTAATTTTTTTCTTTTACATTAATAAATTGCCTGAAGTGTCTGCGTTGGCTCAGGTCATGGACCGTTTCCCTTTTTTAGGGTTTTAACCATGTCAAGAATATTGGTGTATCGATCTGTGATTTGTTTGTGAGCAGTGTCCTTTGGTGTTCTATCTAAGGAACTTACCCTGTAAATTCCTACATGTTTTGTCAATGAAGAGGAATTTGAGGAAGTATCACGAGGAACACTTTTAAAATATGATGACATTTCTAGTATTTAAGGATCAGATGAAGAATCAGATGATCCTATCCATAGTTTTAAAAATCGGCCGACTTGAACCGGAAACCGGTCAAACCGATTGGTTCATTGGACGACCGAGTCAAACCAGACAAAAAACCTGGTTTATGGACCTATTTTGCCAAAAAACCACAAAAATCAGCCCAAATGGGCAAGTTTATGAAGGAACCGATCGGTTCCTTCATAAACCATCAGTTTATTGCCAGGCCAACTACAGACCCCACAAAATGCAATTTTCTGAGTTTTGAAGTTGTTTTGGGGGGAATTTGGAGTTGTTTCCCTCCAAAAACAACTTGTCTAAGAAAAGCATGCCTCCCCTCTCATTTGCCTCACACATATCAACCCTAGCAACACTAGCAATCAATGCCAAATGGTAATGTAAATTCTTAAAGTGAAAGGATGAAAATGAAAAATAAAGGAAATGTACTTTTACTTAAATTTTTAACATTACCATGAAATGACTCGGGATGTTTTAGAGTGATTGCAACCTCATTGGATTTCATATGGAGAAACCAGAATTTTAGAGTTCACTCAAAATTCAGCTGACTTAATGGTTTTCAGGATTTCATGATTTGGGGGTTTGCAATGTTTCCATTTGATTCTATCGTGCATGAGTGTATGACATTGGTGTTTGATCAAGAGCATGAAGCCCTTTAAAGACCTTGATGTTGGTGGCATTGATTTTTTAACTTTGTTGATGTTGGTGGTATTGATTGTTGAACTCCTCTACCATGGCCTTAACAATAATGTACCCTTCACTCAAAGGAAAAAAATTGGTTAAGGTTCAGAGATGCTAACCTTTTTCTACCAAATTATAAGGCTGAGGAGATGAACCATTACTCAAACCAAATTACCTAGTTAGGCATGTTAAACTTCAAGTTCTATCATATTATAAGGTTGAGCAATCCAAGTTTGAAGACTTTGAGCGAGACGATGTTTATGTATCTATTGCTGATGATCCCATTTTTAGTAGCACTGAATCAATGATGAGTTTCATGAGTGATCATGTTGATCAGTGATTTGTAGTTTTGATGTTTATTTTTGTTGTTACTACTACCACTACTGCTAAGGTTGCAGAGGAGTTTTAGGAGTCTTCAAACACTCAGCCAGGGTATTTATGTAGCTCATGTTGATGACCACTTGTCTAGTAGTGGTGATGAGTTTGATCATGATGAGTGATCATGTAGATCACTGATATGTAGACTTGTAGTAGGCCAATGACCCCACAGTGTATAACATTGTTTTCGGACTCTAGAGGCCATTTCGAGCCTCATTGATTATGTATTATGTTGCCGATATGTATTGCACTCTGTGCCAATTTGATATATTCACCTTTACCTGGTATATAGATGAGCAAACTTTGCATATTTTATATCTATTGGTTTTAAATCTTAAAAATAGTTTTTTCATTAAAAAGTAAGTATTTCATGTATTTTTTTAAAGACCAGTTCATTGAGATCTGACCAGTCCCAGTTTGACCGGTCCCAGTTTGATAGGTGGACCAGTCTGATCACCGGTTCCGGTTTTTAAAACTATGATCCTATCACTTGTGGTTGGCAACCTTGAACTGAATCTCTGAATAGATCCATGAGCATGAAAAGTCAGATTATAATATCTCTAGTTTGGAGAATTTGTTTTGAATCAGAGAAGTTTGCTTTTGTGTGATAAAGAGGATCTACTTCCTAAACATAACAACTATATGGTCAAGGAGGTGACTGAGAGGTTTCAATCCTTGGTTAAAGAATCTTGAGATCAGAAGAACTTGAGAGGGTTGTGTTACTTGCAACTGGTGGATATTTTGCTGGTTTGTTTTTGAAAGAAATAATATTTTATCTCACAAAAATAACCACATGTATGTAGTAAGGGCAAAAGCAGGTGGCAGGCAATCAACCAAAAATATTCAACTGGGAGAGCTCCAAAGTCTGGCAGGGACTCGTTGCAGTGCTACAATGAAATGGTTCTTAAAAAGGAGATTCTAAAGTTACTAGCTGCTTGGAAATGCCACTTGGACTCAGCTTTGTGCATTTATATCTATGCTCCTTAAATAAATGGTCGGGTATTTTTTTGGTGGTGAAAATCCACCTTTGATTTATCATGATAATCATGTGAGACACATCCATTACCACATGCAGAACCACACCAAAGGAAGCAACGTGGATTTACCATCAACTCAGAGCTATATATACTGCTGGGAGACCGGAAATCCAGGTTTCCAAATGAACTGGAAGAACTGCCTTAAAACTCAAAGAGAGGGAAAGAGCATCCCATTGAGGCCAATAAAACAAAAAATAAAATCAAGAACAAAACAGAAAAGGTAAGTGTTCCTGGAACTTCTGATTTGGACCATCAGGAAAGTTCAATAACGGAAACTAGTGATATGGGTAACACAGGAATAGTAAATCAGTCAAGCCCTCTCCATGAGGCAGCAAGGTCTGGAAATGCATCATGTGTTTTAGAACTTCAGGAGCAGGAAAGTAACCCCTGCATCAAAGGGTCGAACCCCATATGTATTGGCAGCTGACATAGAAACAAGGAATGTCTTTCAGCATTTCATGGCTGCAAATCCCAATCAGCAGGATTGGCATGCAGCTAATGTACCCAGTCCAATAACAGAAGAAATGGAGGTTTCCCAAGCAGCAAAACAGGCAGAGAAGTAGCTTCCGTTGCAGTTTGTTACTTACAGAATACTGTCTCAGAGCTACTTGAAAAAGGCAAAGACATTACCCAACATGCAATCACATGTATTTCAAGAGGATTTAAAGAAGGTGGAAACCAAAAGATTTCAACCCAGCTATATATTAAACCATGTGCCAAGTCGAGTATCAACAGTATTGGTTAATTTCAGCCCCCTCCACCTTCTCGAGTGATAATAGAGTGGGGGACCGCAATAGCATTCTGCTGGTTTTACGAAACCTTACATGGCAGCCAGAGATGAATTTCAGGCCCCCTAATTTTGATCTCTCTCTCTCTCTGTATATATATAGATAGATAGAGAGAGAGAGAGAGAGAGAGAGCGAGAGAGAGAGAGAATGTCCCAAAAATGTTCAACTAAGGTGAGTTTCAACCTCCAGCCAAAAATCTGCTAACCCAAAAAATAGATTGGTCCCCATCAATTTATCAAACACTACTAAACTCATAGTTCTATATATAGAAAGGAGGGACTATGGGAGACCCAGCTAAAATAAGCATTACATCTTTAACAGATGCCTCATCTAGCAATTATACAACAAATTATTTTGGTATATATATAATCAATATCATTTGCTGCTGCTAGTCTGCAGATATGCATCAATCATCTTAAGCACTTAACTACAATTGTTTTCTAACTTTTCCAGTTGAGTTACCTTAACTTGGAAGTTTCAAAGTACAAAAAAGTACGGCTCTACAAGCTCAATAGCGTCAATAAAATAGGCGTTTCAATGGTAAATGCATTGCACGAGCATGAAAAATTTAGCATGTAGGACCGCATATGGTCCAGACTTCAGATGTGAATTATTCTTAATTTCAAATGAGTATTTAGTGTTATTTGCTAGATACAATATAGGTTAAATGATAACCATTATGGAACGTAAATGTAATTTACTTATTGCACTGGTGAGTAGGCCCACCGAAAGAGGCAAGAAGAAATTTTAAGCAGGGAGATCTCAACGTTCTCCAACAGAGATTGAAAGAAGATAGGTGGGGGAAGCATTGCTCCCCGTCAATTGACTACAGGCGCTGGTTGACAAAAACTCCTTCAACAGTATAGAAGAAATAATGAAGCCTGCCGCAAACCAAGGGGCTATATAAACAATCAAAAGTGAGGAAATTAATGCAAATTTAACCATAAAGATAAAGTCTACATTCACAGGTAGGTCACTGATATCCTGAATGATGTAATCTCACTTGCAGGTCCAATAGTTGTTGAGCACTTTAAAAAGCAAAAACGGTGTGATGCTTATTGATATCTTATTAAGGAAGAAAGAAAGCAATAAATACAAGGCTTTGGACATAACTGCATGATCTTTATCCTGATGATGAACCACACTAGCTGATGGTCTAGCTCGAGGGTAGCTAGATTCAAGAAATATTATTATGCAACTAAACATATGGTGGGGTGCAACACTGTCGTATCCTAAAGAATGGCGGATGCACTGAGGGAGCTCTAAAGCGAACGGTGGAGGGTTTCTGAACAGAACAGCCACGATGGAAAACGACTGAACGGAATGGCTGAAGGGTACGGGGTATTGCAGCCGTCAGTGACCTGACCTGCAACTACCCCCGTCAACTCCTCGGAACCCGCCCCTCTCCTTTTTACCTCGTCACTTTTACGGATCCGGGGTTTTACCTTGTTTTGCTTACGCTGCAGAGAGTTACGCTCACAAGTCGCTCTCTGTTCTACATTCTCCCGGAGGTTGTTTTCATGTTACCCTCACCTAGCACCAGACCCTGCTCCCCGGGGTTTTCGCTCAACAGTTACCATTTCCTTTGCTGTCGGTGCCGGATTTGCGTCGGCCAGCTTGTTCGAGGCGTTTAGCTCTTTTCCTAGTGCAGTTGTTGGCATGGGCATTGATGTTGTTGATTATTCGGAGGATCCACTAGAGGAAGGCTCCATCTGGCAGTCCACGTATGCCGCCTCTGAAGGTATGTTAAATTTCAGCGAAGGGTTTTCTGGTAATTTCGATGTTTTTGCTCAGCCCTCAGTTCCTGCTCATACCACCTTTGTGCTGCCGGAGGAACCCTCGTCTTGGCCACCTTTCTCCGCACCGTCCCCGGCTACCCTGAGCTTTCTCTCTGATTATATCATCCCATCCCCTGATCTAGCGGGCCCATCCGTACCACTGACCCTCTCGACTGTGCCTTTGACAGAAGCCCCTTCTGTTGCACCCCCGACTGTCGACCCCATCCTGCCCTCCCCTCGAGTTGTTTCTCCTCTATTCCCCCTCTTTCTGAGGCCATCCCTAATTCTCCCTCAAATCCTAGCCCCTCTTCTGAGGCTCCGGAAGCAACGAAGGTTTCTGTAAACCCTAATATCCCGACGACCCGACCCCTGGAAAAACAGAAGTGCTTTAAGTCTCGGGCCGCAGACGTCATTCTTCGACTTGATGAGGATTTCCAGTGGGGGGATACGATGGCCTATGCTGACAGGGTTCTGGTGGGTAGAATCAGACGCAGAAGCTATTCGGCTGCCCGCTTGAAGACATGGGCTTCGGAAATTTGGGGTCAGCACCTGGTGGACATCCCCTTTGTCCAAACATTTGTTCAGGGATGGTTTGCATTGCGATTTGCAAGGGCCAACCACACCAGTTGGGTCCTCTCATCTTTTTGGCATTTTGAACATGCTCTAGTGCTCCTTAAGCGTTGGACGCCTCTTTTCGACCCCGAGACTGAGCATATTGGAGTTGGCCCTGTCTGGATCAGGCTTCCGGGCCTGCCTTTGCAATACTGGACTGAGGAAATCTTCAGAAGGATTGGGAATTCCTTGGGCACTTACATGGAGTACGATAAATCCTACCAGACTACTGGCATGATGGCTTATGCAAGAATTCTTGTTCATTTGGACACCAGAGGAGGTCTTCAGGAACATATCACGATTCAGTGGAGATCCTTTTCACGCAAACAGTTGCTTGACTATGAAGGCATCCCCTATCGCTGCAAAAGATGTCATCAGGTGGGTCATCTTTACAGGGCATGCCCCCTCCTAAGGAAACACAAACAGGACACTCAAGATATGGAGCAAGACCGCCTTGCAAATCAAGACTTCGAATACGGTAGAGGTGCCTCCTACACCAGCTCAGAAGAGGCGAAGCAAAACTCCTATTCAACCTCCCTCTCCTCCTCTGACGCGCTCCAAGGCCGCCAAGGGTGACGTCTTCTCATCGAGGAGTGCAACACAGGGGCAGACTTCCTATCAAAGGAAGCAGTGCACCGGCAGGAAGAGGACTGGTTAATTCAAGAAGAAATTGATGGAACTTTCCATCAGTATTATCACAGACCTTTCATAGATCTTCATATGCCACAAGGGATATAAGCACACTGTTTGTATTTTTTGTCTCTCTAGTATTTTGTATGTTGTTTTAATTTGAACATATAGTCCTACAAAGTTCTCTTTCCAAAGACACAGTTTACTCTTTCGAAGGTTTATAGCTATAACTGTTAAGTGACAGTTCATTTTTGAGATTTTCAAATGTACTCCCTGCGTGGAGATCAAGATTTCTTGTTTTTTGTTAAACAGATGGTGAGGCCAACCAGCCTCAATATGCATATGCTACGGCATCTACAAAATGTAATTTCTTATCATTAATAGAAATTACGACTTTTTCCAAGGGAAAATAATTTTAAAAAAAAATTGCATAACTCCCAATTATATGGGAAACAAGTAATAAGAGGACTTCTTTTGACTTTAACAACTAAGCTAATGTACATGAACTTTATAGACTAGACTAACACTAACCCTAAATACTAACTTGGGTTAACAATCGTCCATAACGTGCATCATCCCCTCTTAATGGCCATTATGCTCAGTTTGATACCAAGCATGTCACAAAATATTATAACTTTTTCCCTCGACAAAGATTTGGTGAAAATATTATCTAAGTTGGTATTGTGTGGGTCAATACAAAAGTTCAATCTCTTTGTTTTGTACAAGTTCCCAGATGAAATAGTGCTGAACTTCTATATGTTTTGTTCTTGCAAGACAAATAGAATATTCACTAGCTTCTGTTAAATTTCTAATAACAGCGGGATTTATTTTCTCATGGCAATTTAATCTATCCCCAGTTTATTATTTATTTATTTACCCAAACAATAACTGAATCACTTAAAAGTAAAATCACTAGTATCTTTAACTTCTAGTCTCTAGAATTAAAAATTAGCAACGGAAATAAACCAAAGAGATCAGCCACACATTGCAAAATTAATTGACCCACAAACAATTCTCCATAATTTCATTATTTGGAAAATCTGGGGTTTTCGACCCACAAAGATACAAGGAAAAATACAATCTGGACCAACTCAACTCCCTCAGAATGAATTCAGCCCAGGTAAATCGGCCTCAAGGAAATTTGCCTCCAAATGAAATTACTCTAAAGATATTGGTCTCCAGCAATCAGATCTACGCCCTCCAGCTACTCGCTATGTGCCCTGCCACTAATGCACACTGAAAAAACCCCATTACTCTAGCAACTCAACCTCATCCAAACAAACACAAACTCCTTCTGGCAACTCATCCTTGCAATCTCTTCCAACTAAACCCACCTAGATTTGCTCAAGCCCACTCGCACTTCTTCCTTCTCTACGTATTCGTCACTAAGCCACTTGCACTGCAAAGAGAATCACTCTCTCTCGTGATGACTCGCTCACACAGTTGTGCTCTTCATTGTGTCTTCACCTACATTGCTAGCCTCCATTTCTAGTTTTCATTGAGTCCAAATCTCTAACCCCAATCTCCTCTCTAGAAATATCTTGAATCTTCCTTCTAGAAACATCTCAAGATCAACGGTTCAAATTATTTCTAAGTCACTTAAATTATTTAATTATTTATCCTTAAAAAATAACCCAATTGTCCACAATAATTAATTGACTTTAATTATTGTATTTTTCATAAGTTAAACTTAGGAAAGAAGACATAAATCACTAGAAGGGGCAAATAATGCCTTCTACATGCTAAGACACCAAGCAATTGTAGAAGACCTTCAAATGCTACTCACATCAACACTCCTTTCTAGCAAGGCAGGGATTCTCCACCACCCCCAGCGTATCTTAGTACTTCACAAACTTTCCCTTCACTAGAGGCTTCATGAGAACATCTGCCACTTACTCCTCTGTAGAAATGTATTATAATCTCACAGCACCCTTTTGGACCTTGACTTTGATGAAGTGATATCTAATATCGATATGCTTGGACCGATCATGAAACACAAGCATCACAGAGAGCTTAATGCAAATCTGATTATCACAATGTATGGTTGTCGGCCCCATCTGCCTATCAAATAATTTTGCAAACATCTCGTGAAGCCACACTACCTCACAAGTCGCCATGCTACCATGTACTCTGCCTTTGTTGAATTGAGTGCCACTAACTATTGCTTCCTGCTAAACCATGAGATCATGGATGATCCCACGCTGAAACAACATCCAAATTGTGACTACCTATCCATCACACTCCCTACCCAATAAGAATCTGTGTACCCTTGCAGCTCCACTCGTTCAGCTGTAACATATCTCAGTCCAAAGTCTATTGTCCCACACAGGTATCTCAGCACATGCTTCATTGCCACTCAATGAACCTGTCTCAGCTCCACCATGAACTTGTTGAGTGTATTCACAGCAAAACATATATCCAGCGTACTGTTGATCAGATACAACAAGGAACCTATCAATTGCCTATACAGTGTGGGATCCACTAGTTCACCATTAGAAGCGCTCAGCTCATAGTTGCAGGAATCGCCCCCCCCCCCCCCGGATCCTAAGCCCGAAGCGCGACTCGAAGCGAAGCGTCCCGGAATCGATAGGCGAAGCGCGCTTCCAAAAATTAGGTGGCGCGATTCCGGCTTTTTTGAGCGATTCCTGCCATTTCAGGTGGCGTTGCCCCAGAAGCGCGATTCCGGAGGCGCTTCGGACATGGGGTGGCGCCACGCAACCTGCCCGGAAGCGCACGCCACCCAGGCGCCACCCAGGCGCAACCCGCGGGGCAGCTAGAAAAGTTAAATTTTTTTTAATTTATTTTAAAAATTAACCTAACTAAACATGAGGGGGTGGGTTAGGGTTAGTTTAGGGTGAGTTTAGGTTGAGTTTAGAAAAGAATAAAGCCTCCATTCTCTTCTAATTTTCTCACTTTGAGTTTATGAGAGTTGGAGAAGAGAAGAGAGGAGAGGAGAAGAGAAGAGAGGAAAGGAGAGGAGAAGAGAGGAGAGCTTGGAGGAGTGAAGGAGGAGGAGCTAGGAGAAGGAGGGGGAGCTTGGAGAAAGAGCTTGGAGGACTTCATCTACGAGAGCTAAAGAGGTAAGTTCAAACCCCAAACTCCCTTATTTTTTTGACAATTTTTTTGTATTTTTCTCCTCTCTCTCCTACTCTTTCCCATTGTTTGTACTTGCTCCTTTACTTACAGGTTGTGACCCAATGTATGATGAGGAGGAAGGGTTTGAAGAGGAAGGGGATGAACCTGAAGGGGACACTCAAACACAAGATGGGAAAGGGTAGTGGATCTTACAGATTTGTGTGCCCTCATGGTTGTCATGGAGGAAAACCATATTGTGGTTCATATATCCGTGTGAGGAGGCATCTTTGTGGGGTGCTGGACAGTGATGAAAAAAAGGGTCCTGTGGGGGTACAAATTTGCCCAAACATTCAACTGAAGAAAGAAGAAAATACATCCAAATAGAGGAGGCTGCACAACAAAAAAACAAGAAACAAAAAACTCATTCTGAATCAAGTGGCAACCTCTTAATTTGGTTAAGCTGTCATCTTCCTTCATGGGTACTTCTGCAAGCTCTGGACGGTAGAAGAACAATAGGGATTTCCTTAATGTTGCTGGAGGGATGATGTGGATGGAAAGATAGTCCGTTTCTTGTGCTTGCGGATGTTACCATTTCCAATGGTGTTTCGCTCTTCCCTACTTGGCTGAAAATGGTAAAAGGCATCAATGAAGCCCCAAAAGGATACAAGGCCCCCAACTATGAGAAAGTTAGAACAATGTTATTAGAAAGAGAAAAAGCTAAGGTTCAAAGAGCTTTGACATGTTTTACAAATGAGTGGGTAGATTCTAGGGTGTCCATTGTATCAGATGGGTGGACAAATATTAGAAACCAACATTTAATAAATGTTCTTGGTGCTTCTTCTAATGGTGCAGTATTTATTACATGTCATGACTCCTTCTCCATCACTGCATTTGCACAAAACATTGCAGATCTCCTATTGAAATCAATCAAAGATGTTGGTCCAAATCATGTGGTTCAAGTGATCACAGATAATGCAGCAAATTGTAAGGCAGCAGGAAAAATTATTGAGCGTACTTATCCACACATCTTTTGGTCTGGGTGCCTGGTTCACACATTGAACCTTTTGATGCATGATATTGTGAAGCAAAAAGAATGTGGTTGGATTACTGAGCTTTACAGGAGAGGGAAGCAGCTCATTAAATTCATCACAGGGCATACAAGGGTAAACTACTTCTATGGCACTTACTCCAAGTTGCAGTTGCTTAAAATTGCAAAGACAAGATTTGCTAGTTCTTACCTTTCCTTTAGGCAGCTAGTGAAGGTGAGACAAACTTTAACTAATCTGGTGTGTGCTGAATCATGGGATGAAATTAACACTGACATAGATGGTGCTAATGCAGTCAAGGACACTGTTCTTGATAGTTACTTTTGGGCACAGGTTAAATATGTTTTGCAATTCACCAAACCAATTTATTACATGATCAAGTTTGCAGATTCAGATCGACCAGTAATTGGGGAGGTGTATGAGCAAATGGATAGCATGTTGGGGTAGAATAAAGACATTGTTGAGCCTAGAGATACCACCTTGTACAATTATATTCGTGCAGAGGTGGAAAACTGATGGGAAATGCTAAATGTTCCGTTGCATGCATTAGCATATGTTTTGACACCTAAATACTATCATCCATCATGGCTTTCAACACCAGCACCTGGGGGGGAAGCAGGAGAAAACCACACCAAGATCAAGAGGTTCACAGAAAATATATGGCTGCATCGAGTAAATTAATCCCTGATGAGGAGGAGGCTGCATTGGTACGGAGACAGGTGAGCAACTATATGCTTAACACTGGTCCATTTGGGAGCATGCATGCAATTAAAGATCGAGAGACTTTTTCTTCTCTTGAGTGGTGGAACATGCATGGAGGGGGTACTCCACTTCTACAGAGTTTGGCATTGCGGGTGCTATCACAGGTGGTAAAAACTTCTTCTGCAGAGAGGTGTTGGAGCTCTTATTCTTTCATACACAGTGTTAAAAGGAACAGGTTGAGTTTAGACCGGGCAGAGAGCTTGGTTTATGTTCATTACAACTTGCGATTGTTGTCCCATTACTGTGAAGATGCAAAGACTAATAAAGACTTGTTGATTTGGGACAAGAATCTAGAGGAGCCCAATTTGGAGGATGGAGTGTTGCGACTAGAGCAATTAGAGGATGCTCTTATCCAGGTATGTCCATTGTGGTATGAATTTTCCAATTTTCCCTTATAAATCATTTCTCTAATTCATGTTTTTAATTTTTTTGTTAACTAGTGTTTTTTTTTTTGCATGAATTTTTTGAGCGATTCTAGGATGATGATGATCGTGATATGGCACCCCCACCCCCACCTGGTTCCTAGGTTCCATGGTTCAACACCAACAGCAGGGGGTTCTTCTTCATCAGTTTCAGTGCCACGACTTCCACAGGCACCATCTTCTTCATTGCCACCACGTGGAGGCCCGTTGCCATGTTCTCTTCGTGGTGGAAGGAGGAGAGATTAGTAGATATATTCACAATCTACTACTTTTTGTCATAGATTACTCATTAGACTTGTAGGCTTGTGAATTTGAATTTTGAACCTTTTTGTCTTGGTGGTGACCAAGTGACATATTTTGTAAACATTATTATTTGAATTTTGGACATGACAAATGTTGACAGTTGCTCACTTGCTAGATAAATCATAATATGCTCTATGTTTTATGCTTTATAATATGCTTAAATGTTTTATGTTTTATAATATGCTTAAAAATTTGATGTATGTTTGTAATAGCTAGAATATAGATGATTGTTGTACATACTAGTAACTACAATGGAATCATGGATGCCATATCTATCTTGATTTATGCAAAAATATGCATGTTTTCATGTCTTCTACAATTAATTTGGTATTTGGGATGTTTGTTTTGAGTATAAATGCAAAAAAATATAAAAAAAAATATATATATAGCAGACGCTTCCGCAGACGCTTCGCTTCCTAGATTTTTGGAAAATGACGCTTTCGCGCTTCCGCTTCGCTCCCGCTTCGTGCAACATTGACTTGGACTGAGAGAGAAAGATGTGATTCTCAGTCTGCCAAACTTCAATCCCCAGACAATAGTGAAGAAGTCCCGAGTCTGTCATATCAAAGGTTCTGCATAAGTCTTGTTTGATCCCATGGATCAAATGTGCAGAGTTGCCAGTAATGATAAGGTCATCTACATAGACAACCACAAACAAGATATCATGACCAGTATGCTTGATATATAGATTTGCATTAGATGGGCTCTGCTAAAAGCCATGATCTGTCAGGTACTGATCAATTTTCATGTACCAAGCCCGAGGAGTTTGTTTCAATCCATAGAGAGCTTTAGCTAATCTACACACTTTCTGTTCTTGACTGGCACTCTTAAATCCTGGAGGCTGTGTCATGTAGACTTCTTCCTGTAAGTCACCATTTAGGAAAGCACTTTTTACATCCATCTGATGAACTTTCCATTTGAACTGAGCTGCTAGGGCAAGGACAAGCCGTATGGTACTCCCTTTGGCTGTAGGAGCAAAAGTCTCCTCATAGTCAATGCCTTCCTTCTGTGAGAATCCTCGAGCCACAAGACGAGCTTTATACTTGTCTAGAGTTCCATCGGATTTGTATTTCACTTTATATACCCATTTGCAGCTAATGGGCATTTTCCCTTCAGGAAGATCAGAAAGGGTCCATGTGTGATTTTTCTGAAGACTTTGGAATTCAGCATCCATAGCCTGTTCCCACTCAGATATACCCTTAGCCTCTGAGTAAGTTTGAGGCTCAAAGATACTGTGTAGATTAGCCATAAGAGCAAAGTTTACTGTAGACTGCTGTTTGCTCTTATGTTTAGAAGTTTGTCCTTTAAGGAGTTCATCATCCCTGAGATCACCAATGGTTTTAGCCCACCATTTTGGCTGAGGAGTAGAGGAACCAATATCAGGAGGAGATGGAGAAGGTTCAGAAACAATAGGGGCAACAAGAGAAGGGTTATTTTCCGGAGGAAGCTCAGGCAGTGTATTATCAAACACTGATGCTGCATCATCCCTCCCATCAGGTGGACTTACTGGAAGAAGAACACTGTGAGGCTGATCCTCAGAACACTGCTCAGAAGAAGAAGACTGAAAGAATCCTCTGTCTTCATCAAATACCACATCCTGACTGAAGCTAAGACGACCAGTGGCTATATCTATTAGTCTGTAAGCCTTGTGATGATCACTGTACCTTGTCATCATGAGTTTCTGGCTTTTGGAATCCAACTTAGAGCACTTAGCAGCTGGAATCCAAACATATGCAATTGAGCCAAAAACTTTGAGGTGACTGATCTTCGGCTTACGACCAGACCAAACCTCTTCGGGAGTCTTCCCTTTAACAACCTGAGTGGGTGATCGGTTAAGAAGATAAACAGCAGTAAAGACTGCTTCAGCCCGGAATTTGTTTGGAACATTCTTGTGTTGTAACATGGAGCGAGCCATTTCAACAACCGTGCGGTTGCGGCGTTCAACAACACTGTTCTGCTGAGGAGTGTAAGGTGTAGTGAACTGGCATTTTATGCCATGAGTATCACAGAAGTTGGAAAAAGCAGAAGAACAAAATTCCTCCCCGTTATCTGTCCTAAGAGTCATGATATTACAGCCAGACTCTTTTTCAACTAAGGTTTTAAACTTCTGAAAGATACTAAATGCATCAGATTTATATTT